>JACJUY010003536.1:0-54808 GCA_014220935.1 Platorchestia sp. MABIK
ACTGGATACCTGAACGCTCCTACCCTGTATACTGGATACCTGAACGCTCCTACCCTGTATACTGGATACCTGAACGCTCCTACCCTGTATACTGGATACCAGAAGCTATAATGAAAACTATAATGAACTATATAGTGAAAACAAATTCAGACGGTGAACAAATTCTATCATTTAATTCAGACGGTGCAATGACAGAGACATGATTCTAGTCTCCGAGTCTGATGTGATTACAAAAGTTCGGAACTCAAAATGAGTTTGTAGTTGTTTCTTCTTTCAAGAAGAAACTTAGGCGTTGGTGTACAGTTTTCCTTCAATTTTTATTTGAATTGTACATGATGTTATGACAACTGATTGAAATTTCTATTTATGATCTTTTTCATAAGGAATATATAAAATCCAGCTGGCTGTAATGCAATTCTCGAATATACTGTTTTTGGTATGAATGTAATTTTTTTTTTTAAGAAATGTTGAAAATAATCTCACATTTCCTCCGAAGTATAAAAATATTTTATTTTGACGGAAGAGTGGAGAGGTTTCCTTGTTTGTGACAGGCACGATATCAATTTCTCAACCAAACTGAAAAATGTTGGCTTCGTGCATAGCAAAATTGAGTCTGAAAACTGCCATGTTCTGAATGTCTGCTTGTGTTTAATTTGTTTAAAATGTTGACTGAAATGTGTCTTCAAAACCGAGTCTGTCAAAATCAGATTAGGCAAAGGAAAAGAACTCATTTTTGATGTGCTTTTCTGTCAATCATTTTTTGATGCAACATTTTACACGGGCATCACGAGACCAATGTGTTATTAGCAATTAAGGATGTTTAGGTTAAGGTGTTTTAAAAACCAATGTATCGACATTTCATGTTTGTACTTTATTGGGAATAGATGTTTTTCTTTCTTCTTTCTTTCTGGTGGTGCCAGAACATAACAAAATTTGTTTGCCGAGCTAATGAGAATTGATATTCCGCGAGAAATAAATCTTATTTCTGAAAAATCTGCAATATTTTACAAGTTATAAAAACTACAAATTAAAGAAAAACTTAGTGATATTTTCAAAAAAAAAACTTTTTTTGCTGTCTTTTTACGGAAGATGAATAACTCTCGTGATGTACACTGCTTAGTAAAAATTTAAAACTCAGTAATTGATAATAAGCATTAACAAAATTCAATAATTTATAATAAAAGCATCAACAAAACTTAATAATTGATGAAAAGCATCAACGCCGAGTAGTGGACGATTGCTAGATGTAATCTGTTCCTCACACAGAACGAAATGAGTTTTTTAAAGCGTGCAGTAGAATGCATTGAACTGGCTTAGTTGTACATCTACAGTTTTTGTGGATGTGCTCACCTGCATTAGAACCAATTGATGTTAGTTAAAAGCTCACAAAAATTCTACTCGTGGTGAAAATATGTCGAGATTTTTAACTCATTAAGTCCACTTAGCCAAGCTTCATGACCATCAGAGCGCACTGTGGTGAGCGCAGGCTCCATCTTAACCCTTTAACTAACGCCTCAGAGGGCTGGACTCTTTCTAAAATAACCTCAATGTACTGTGCGTCTTGCTAAATTTGTTCCCTAATGTGTTCTTTAAAGTTCGCTGCCGAGTGGCACTTCCTTCCTCATCTTGATGTCGGTGACTACCTGATGCCTTTGCCAGTTTAGTGATGGTGGTTGTGATAACGGTAATATGAGTAGAAAAACCCAGTCTAACTTTTTCGCCGCCTGCATGCATGTTTTTGGCTGCCTAAGCGATTTAATCACTTAGGCTACGAAAAACATGCATGAAGGCGGCGAAAAAGTTAGACTGGGAATGCTGGCATTGAACGAATTATTCGCATTTTGATAAAAAAAAGTGACGTGGTTCAGTTGGTTGGCTTTCTGTAGTAAATCTGATTTTATGTGCTGCTATTTTCCATGATTACGACATTTCAAATAAATATATAATTGCTGCTGTACCATCGCTCTCAATATTAACGACCATTTTTTGCGTTTGAGTTTAGAAAACATTCGGTTATATCTTTTCAAATCAACAGTTAAAATACGAACCTTTTCTTCCTTCGATTTCTCCGTTAATGTGTAAGGGTTACATAGGAATGCGCACCGATCGATATAAACTACAAAGAAAAAGGAAAGAAATACAAACAAAGAAATGTGTGGTTTTCCGGTATCCAGTTTACCGAGGAGAGTACGGACGGACACACCAACCAAACAAAGGAAAAATTTTTATTTTCTGAAGATGAGGTTGGGTGGCTGAACATAGGCATTGCGGTTTTAAAAACTGTGATACCTAAATTTTTCGCAAAAGTAATTGTACTAATCAAAACCGAAATCACAACTATCTCATCTGCAGTACCCCAAGGCTTTTATGCAATAATTCCCAACTTTGCAATAGAAAAACTTGTGTTTGAAACCATTTCAATATTTTTGAGAAATCCCCGGTTCGTCAAAAGCAAGAACCGTACAGTCACGAATATGGTTTGGTGCCTCGTATGAATTTGAGCAGGCATTTTTTGGCTTTTGAAAAGCAAGTAGTAGCCTTAATGTTGTAGGTATATTTTTCGGTGAGAGGTGAAAACACAATGCAGTGGACGAATTCAACTGAATTCATTTTCCTCGGCTTCGCTTCACGGACTCGAAATTCCTCGTTCGGAGAACGTACTCGATTTGGGTCGCATGTCTTCAAGAAGGAGTATTTTTTACGGACACTCTACACTTTGTCTGCAGTTTGAGCTAAAAGATGAGCTCAAATTGTGTTGGGAGGATGATCCACACGGGTCACTTGGCCCGAGAACCTCCAGGCCATGCATAATGCAGGGCGCACCTCGATAACTGGCTGCCCGCAGTCCGCTGGACCTGAGAAAGAAAATTTCGTCAAAATTCTAGCGAGGTTCTCGCCGACACAATTTTTTTCAGGACCGAATTTCATTCCACACTAAGTCTCTCGTGGCGTCGCATGTTTAACGCAGTGGCTTTTGAACGAGGCGGAATATGCGTTAAAAATTTGATTCAACATTTCAATGCATGTAATTTGGAAGAAAAATCCTGACGACAGGTAAATGCATTCACGGATTTTGTTCTCCGTCTTCTTCAAAACAGTTACGCAGAAATTCATCATACAGGAAAAAAGTATTCATAAGTGCATTTCCTCGTCTAGAATGCACATCTTGCCTGCAGCAGACCGTGGTCCGGAGTGGGTGTTGCCTGTGAAGGTGTCTGATACGATGGATGGATTATCTTCGTTCCATGCAGCCAAAGTCTTTGGATGCGTAGATGAATTATCACCTTATTCATGCTACAAAAGTCTTTGGATGGATGGGTGGATGAATTCTCTCCGTATCCATGCTACGAAAGTCCTTGGATGGATGGGTGGATCATCACCGGATCCATGCAGCGAAAGTCTTTGGATGCGTGGATGAATTATCACCGTATCCATGCTACGAAGCTTTTGGATGGATGGATGAATAGATTAATGTATGGATGGATGGACACCGTACCCACGTTAAGAAACTCTTTGTCCTTCTCTGCTCAGCACGTCTTGATAACATCGACCATCATCATCATCAGGTGTTCATTGTGATGCGAACATTTTATCTGAGCAGAGATTTTGTCCAGGCGAAGCTGAGTAATTCGTGGTCATGTGAGACACAGAGACCTCTTGGTGAAGGGGGCTCTGGGACGCTCAAATAAATGAGTTGCAAATAACTTTTAAATTAGATTTTTCAGAGTTTAAGGCAGTGCAATTTTTCGTGCTCAAGTTTCAATATACTAATTTGTCTACCATTTTTTTACTATAAAATCGCTCATTGAATATAAAGGTGAAACTTTAAACGCTGTTTGGAGATGCGTACACACGAAGATAATAACTAAAGTCATTACGGGACCTTCATAGCTTTACACTGGGCTAATCTATGAAGATATTCTTGTTTTCATAGGCACCTTAAGTCGTCTAGCATTTTCCTCTTAGAAAAATAGGTAGTCGAAAACATTAATGCCTCGTGTATGCATGACTGTCCTTCCCTATTGTTACCCGGAAAATTATTATTCGTAGAACAGAAGAAGTATGACGGCACTCGGCTCTGTGTGAAGAGTTCCTATACGATCGTATCATTGCTGAAGCTTTTAGTGGACCAGCGTTCTGTGATGTTTCTGACGTGAGTTGGGATTGTTTACATTGTGAAGAAGGATTCGTCCTTTTGTTTAGTGTAAGTTCTTCGTCTTTATCTGATAACTCCGTAGGGGAATTGCGGAACAAGTCTGAGTACGAAATTAAATTATGGTCGTGCATTTCTCACGTAAACGAACAAGTTGAAAAAATTTTTTTCAGGCGAAGGGAATAAACGAAAATCCTTGTCAGTCCAAAATTGACTTGCTCAATTGTAAACAAGACGGTTTGTAGCTTTGAGAATTTTAAATAAATTTCGACGGTAATTCTCCTACGTCATAATTTACTGTTTGGTTTAAATTTCAAGCTGCAATTGGACCGTGAAAACTGCATTTAAATGTAAGATCCAATGCTCTTTTTTTTCGTCGAAATATGACATGTATGAAATGTATAGATGTATGTCATCATTCATGCAGATACATGTGTGATGATATGAATCAGGCTTGAATTTAATAAAACATCCTTTTTCTTTCTTTTCTTCCTTTGAAAACATCCTTTTTTCGACGCATGATTCGTCAAGTTTTGCCTGAAAAAAGCAACAGAAAATTTTTAAATGAATAAAAAGTAACAATTAAATTAAAAAAAGTTCAGTCATGATATGTGTTCAGGTATCCCGTATACAGGGTCGTTGGAAACACTCCAAGCGAACAATCAATAAAACAAGCAAAAAATGTATGATTGAGCAGGGGATTCAATCGAGGCTGACAAACCAAGACAGGTCGACATGACCATCAAATTTTAATCTCACTACATTTATTGGAATGAACGAGGAGGTAAAATGGTTCATTCGTGTACTTTTGCCTTTCCAAATACAGAATGTAATCTCACTGAAATCGCCTACTGAGACAGGATTCCCAGATACAGGATGTAATCTCACTGAAATCGCCTACTGAGACAGGATTCCCAGATACAGGATGTAATCTCGCTGAAATCGCCTACTGAGACAGGATTCCCAGATACAGGATGTAATCTCACTGAAATCGCCTACCGAGACAGGATTCCCAGATACAGGATGTAATCTCGCTGAAATCGCCTACTGAGACAGGATTCCCAGATACAGGATCTAATCTCGCTGAAATCTCCTACTGAGACAGGATTCCCAGATACAGGATGTAATCTTGCTGAAATCGCCTACTGAGACAGGATTCCCAGAGATAGGACGTAATCTCGCTGAAATCGCCTACTGAGACAGGATTTCCAGATACAGGACGTAATCTCACTGAAATCATTTACTGATACAGGACATTTTTATGTGTTTCCATGAAAAATAGTGGCTCCAAAACAATCCTTCCACTTTTAAGTCTATCCTGTATAAGCGTCATGTAGACGATACCTTTGTTCTGTTCGAACGTGAAAGAGATGTACAATTATTTCTGCAATATTTGAATGTTCAGCATCCTAGTATTAAGTTTACAGTAGATTATGAACACAGAAATTTTTTTTTTTTTTTTGACGTTCAAGTTTTTATAGAAGTTTTAGAAAACAAAGTTTTACCGGTTTAGGCCTCAGCTTTTTTAGTTTCTGCTGTAGGTCTTTTAAAGCAAACAGTCCATCCACTTTAATCAATAGAGTCTATTGGAATTTGAGTTCCTCAAGTCTTACTTCTGTTCCAACGGTTTTCCTGTCGTTGTCTTTTATAAATCGATTAATACTTTTCTTTCTAATGTGTATAGCCCTAGGGAGCCTGAACAGATTTTTTCTATTTTGTATTACGTACTACTATATTTTGGCTATCCGTTCAAAAAAATTTAAAATGTACCATTTAATATCCTTAGCAAATTGATTCCTACGACTCGTTTCCGCATAATTCCATTAAACAAATTCACTATTAGATCTTTCTTTCGCTCTAAAGATGACCTACCCAAGGGCTTGCGATCATCTCTCATTTATGAATTTAGTTGTGCGCAATGCGCATCGCGGTATGTGGGATCAACCAACCGAGCACTATTTATGAGAGTCGCAGAGGATGCCGGAAGAAGCCATCATACGGGACGCCCGTCAAAAAACAATAATTAAGAGCACCTTCCCATTCCAACATAAAGCAGCATTGTCTAGGTGCCTGTGAACAAACTATCAGTAACGATCAGTTTACAATTATGGACTATGCTTCAAATTCTTGTGAGCTGCGCATGCTTGAGTCACTGTATATACAAAAATTGAAACCGGCCCTGAATAATATGCAAAGTGCTTGCTCCTTAAAAATTATAGGGACCTAGTAGTGCAACAATGTTCGCATTCGATTCCATTTTTACTAGTCTCTGGAAGTTATGTTTTTATTTTTATTTTTCTTCTTCTTCTTGCCTCCTCTTCTCTGTTTCCTTGTTTTCCTTTCTTTTCCTCTCTTTCTTTCTCTCTCACTCATTCCCCTCTTCCTCTCCCTTTGATAAGATTTTATTTTATCCAGTTAACTGTCGTTATGACCGTTCCGCATTTAAGTTGTACTCCTACAAACTTTTTTCCTGTTTCAACTCGCGTTTACGATGCTGGATAGTAATTTCTGATATTTAGATTCATTGGTTTTTTGAGTCATGTCATTGTTTTATTTAGACACCAATTTTGAATACTTGAAGAACAATTTTGTTAATTTTTCGTATTTTTATTCAATGCGTGTATTTTTTGTTTTTACATAGTATGACTGATGATGAGCTGAGGCTTGAAGCGTTTCATTAAAATGATTTTATAATTCTTCTTTGCTATTACGTTCATGATAACACTCAATTGCATATATGTACATTCAATCTAATTTATAGGAATTTGGATCACAAATTTCGAAATCACAAAGAGAGCAAAAAAGATTCTACCTAAACAAACAAATAAATAAAACTTTGACCGTATTTCACTATTGCAATTCCTAAGCAATTAAAATGAATTTTCAGTCTTTGAGATAAAAGGTGAGGGAGGGAAATGCAAGCTCATTGTCTGGAGGGTTTCCGTGCACCCTCTCCTGTTCAATTCCCCCGCTCTGCACATCACCAGAGGAGCTGCATGCTGTAAAAAATATATCTCACGGGTTTCGGGAATTAAACACGCGACTCCATCGTCCAAAGCGTACTTCTCCACCCTTCCGTCACGGACGATGCTTAAAATCTTTACGAACAGGAGAATTCAAATAACATATACAGGCCGACTCATCAGTCTGGCGAAAAAATGTTTGCACATATTTAAGAACAGCATGTATGAGATTAGCAAAAAAGGCTTCAAGTTGGACAATTATTCTTCTTCAACGTGAACTTCACAACGAGCCCTTTGTTTTGCAGTTCATCGATCGTTATAAAATTAGATTCACGAAGACTTTTTAGTTTAAGTATTTGTAACATTATGTACTCCCGCAATTCTTTTGACCTTAGAAAAATCCGTAAGCAAACGTTACAGGCGTCACTGGATGTTCTCCAATGAAACCCGTCGTTCAATCGATGTGGGGAGCAAGGCTCGCTCATCTCCACCCTTTCAGCAGCTGCCGAGTTCATTGATTGCCTCGCTGTCAAATTCTGTGCAATTTTCACTCGGTGAAATTCGGTGCAGTATTTGCGCGTATTGCAACACCTGGAAGCGATGAGGCAGAGAAAAACATTTCAAGCCACATTTGAGTAAATATTAGATGATTGTTGAACAACAGATGTGAAAATTGAGCACATGTGAAGAATGAATCGCATGATTCATAAATTAGTATTAATAACGACACCACTGTAGTAACAGACGACCATGTGGCCTAATGGATAAGGCGTCGGACTTCGGATCCGAAGATTGCAGGTTCGAGTCCTGTCATGGTCGGGAACTTTTGATGTGGGTTGAATTTTAATGTCGATTTGAAACTCGTTTTGAATCACGCAATCGGTGAATGTCTTGAAAAATGAATTTACTTTTATAAGCTAAAAAACTGGCTTTCATCCTCTTTTCAATGAGAAAAAAGTTCAGATTAGGATTTTTTAAGGATTTTTAGATTCGAATGGAAAATAATTTTACATAAAATTCTACGCTACAACACATGAAGAGCAGTTTTTAGCACTTTAGTTTCTAGAGCATCAGTAGTACGGTAAGCAAAGACAAGTCTTGTTGATGAGTAGTGCTAGAAATTTAGTGTAATAGATTTAGAATGCAGAAATTTGCAGTATCGCAACTCTTGTAGAAAGGATTCGTGTTTGGTGAAGAGAATGGTGCAGCTGACAGGTTTGATACATGAGATTCACAAGCATAGATTTTATTACTGGTACGGACATTTAAAGCAGTAAGATGAACAAGTGCCTAAGTAGCACAAGCGTCGGACTTTGCGTAGAAAAATTGCAAGTTCGATTCCCGTTAGGGCGGAAACTTTTATGATCGCTCAAAGGATACTTTTATGATAATTGCTAGTTCATGGATGTATGATTAAGTAATTAATGTCTTTTACACCAGATAGAATGCACTTTCCGTACAACAGAAGCAGTATAATCTACATTGAAGGGTTGCATTAGCTACTTGATTTTAAAATATTCGACCATACAGGACTCGAATCTGCAATCTTCGGATCCGAAGTCCGACGCCTTATCCATTAGGCCACATGGTCAGATAATTGGGCCAGGGTGTTTTCATTAGTGAATAATTCGAATATTTCGATCCTTCTTTCAATTCTCTTTCCTGGCTTTATTTATTAATTCTCTGCTTCTCAACCAGTGGTAAACTTTTTAGATACCAACATTTCTTTCAAACAAATCAAATGAAATATGTCAATATTACACAAGTTTCCAAACTAGCATCAACAAATTTTACTGACAACTTGATAAATTGTCAGCTACTTGATTACAAAATTTTCGACCATGACAGGACTCGAACCTGCAATCTTCGGATCCGAAGTCCGACGCCTTATCCATTAGGCCACATGGTCATATGTTCATGATCGGGTCTCTTCATTGGGGAATAATTCGATACTTCTTTCAATTATTTCTCCTTGCTTCATTTGTTAATTCGCTATTTCTCAACTAGTGCTAAACTTTTCAGATGTCAACACTTTTTAAATCAACCATATGGAATCCATCAATTTCACAAAAAATTAAACAGCCAGCATCGACCAATTTTAGCGTCAAGAGATTTTTAACGACATAAATTCAACCAACATTAAAATTTACCGACCATGACAGGACTCGAACCTGCAATCTTCGGATCCGAAGTCCGACGCCTTATCCATTAGGCCACATGGTCATCTATACGCTTTTGGGTGTCTTTATCACTACTAATTTATGAATCATGTGATTCATTCTTCACATGAGCTTAATTTTCACATCTGTTGTTCAACAATCATGTAATATTTACTCATTTTGTTTCTTATGGGTCTTTTTTAAGGTGGATATTTTCAATCACACTACGATGACACCAGATGTGGGGTTTGCCATGTCCCGACATGACCACCCCAACATCTATATTTATAAAGGAATCGCTTCGAGAAAATACTCAAATGCTGCGTCGGGCCAACGAATTTCATCTTCTCAGAAAGATCCGTTGGTACCTCATATAAAGATTTGTTCTCATGGATAAGCGCAACTTTGAATCAACTCCACGATCTGCCTCTCGTACTATTTTCTTCTACAACATCGCCAAACAACGCTACGCCTTACCATCACCATCTTACCCTCTTCACATCATCACCACGACGCAACTGATAGACTACAATTTTAAGTTACAAGCTATCTCTTCTCTTTCCTCTCTCACAATGTATTTCTTGTCTTTGTAATCTTAATCATGTAGGAAATTATTCATTTATATAGATTGAATGGGGGATCCAAATTATTAATATATATAAAGATTGTGGGTTTTTCACTATTAATAATTAGCTGCTGTCGGAACGCGTTTGTTCACTAACGTAGAGATGCTCCCTCAAGCTAGCTAGGAGTCTTCAAGGGAGCGGCCGAGCTGGCAACAGGCAGTCTTACGCAGGGGTTTGCCTGAGGCAGTCACTAGCACAAATTGAGAAGGTTCCCTCATAAAGTTCGACATTGAAGAGTAACAGTACGAGATCGTACAAAACTTATTGGTGTCTTCCTCCTGCGGTTTATCGCCGCTTTGCTGTAAACGACTAGAAGTGTCAAAGCTACTTAAAATCGATTCTAAATAATCTGGAGATCCATCTTGTTCCGATTGATCCTCAAATGAATTGTGAAGTGATCAATCTACCCTCGTATCTCGACAACGCCCAAACTGGATTCCCGCAGTTAAGTTAACATGTTTACTGCGTGTCTAACCAGCCTCTCTCTCAACAGCATTGTGGCGTGTAAGATGTCTGCGTTAATAGCGAACCTTTGTAATTTTTCGTGTTTTTAATTTCCTTTGTATGTTAGGAAGAGATTATGAAGAGAAGATAAAGAGATGATGATGAAGAAGAAATGATGACGAGAAAGAGATGATGATGATGAAATGCACATTAATAATAGCCTTGAGCTCTGACTTCACGCTAACCGAAAAACAGAGATAACTAATTAACTTCGACGACCGTTTTTAAAAATTGATTTACGACACGTATAAATATTGTCTGCCCGAATATTGGGCTGATGGCAGTTAAACGATACCTGAAAAAATTTAATTCGGTCCAAAAATATCAATTCAACTCTCGATGCGATGTCACGTTTGAAATAAATTGCTAAGAAGAGGCTGCACCACAATAATATGGGACAAAGAAAAAGGACGTCCATAACAGTTAAACGTTTATATTCCACCGTTTCGGCACCAGGTGTCATGTACCTATTTAGCATGGGATTTGAAATTTTCAACAGGAAAATCACATGCTAACAACATGAAATTTCTCGTGGTATTCGAAGAATGTGCGTAATGCAGCGCGCTCTGTTTGTATCCTCATAATACGGCGCCTTGAATCGGTGCCCTCCTTTGCCGCAACAAGGAGGATACCTGGTAACGTATAAAGGGTTAAATCCTCGATAGTGAGCGAAGAAAGCAGAAAAATTAGATATGAAAAGTACTCTGAAAAGGAAAATGAAAGATAGATGAGAAAAAGAAACGGGGAGTGTTCTGCTCACTCTGCATATGTTTGATCAACATGAAGAAATAACGACTACTGAAAGATTTCACTGATTTACTTAAATTCAAAATGAACACGTGAGTAATCAACAATACAAAATCCCTACGCCACCTACCACAATTACCCACTGAAGACAAGGCATTTTTATAAGATTAAACTCAACGAAAAGGTCCGCATAATAAGTAAGATACGCGCCTCACTATTGGAGATAACAAAAAATTTGAACCTATGATGAAATACAATAAGCCTCAAACAATAAAACAAACAAATAACGGCATCTAAGGATGCTTTAGTTCCAATCAAGCGTGATCACCTAGAACATTAGTTTTTCAAGTGCATTATGACCAACATCAGGACGCCATGACGGTTTCCCCCGGTCAAGACCGGTACCCATTTCAGAGACCTGGGTAGAGTGGGGTATTGTTCTTTGAGTTTTCCCCTATACCCAACGGAGAAAGTCGCCACCCAGCCCCGGGATTCGAACCCTCGATCCCTTCACAGAAGGGGGGGTTCTTAACCAGCCGGCTACGACGAGCATTGCATTTACAGGGTGTGACATATGCTATTATTTATGAGAAACATAACTGTTGTTCTTCGTTTCGGTTCCGTTGAATGGAGGGATTTGATACAGGTGAAAGCCCGGAATGTCAATGTTAAGTCAGAGCGTCCTCAACTGCCTCATTTGTACATGATGGTCAGGCATGAAGCAAGAACATGTAGAGCGTTATGAGATGACTTCTTACAAATTCCATGCGTTGAACATCATCGATCAACCAATTTCTTTAACATCAAATTACGCTGGCGATGAAACTCTGAAAGAAAGTTTTCATTTGTATATCACAGTCTTGCGTTGTGTATACAACTGTACATTTGAATCGGTCTGTTTAGTCTCGTGAGTCTGTCAATTGATCTGTCTATATAGGTAGAAACAAGTAGAAATAACGCAGTTAATCTTGCCATATTTCGCAGAGCCCGAATGCAGAGCTAGCTTTCGGTGTGTCCGCTCTCAATATTTGAACTTCTGCCTCGATTTAATGATCATCAGTTGATTTTTCCCTTTGCTCCTAATACCCGTAGGAAAATCAATTTCAACTTCTAAACGTCGTTTCATCTCCTTCTAAATACCATGGTCAAATTCTCATTCAACATCTTCGAGTTTCAAGGTAAATCTTCCGGTGCCATATGTAAATGAAAATTGACAATCATATGCCCAGTTTTTCACTTACTCAATCATAGAAAGTATTTACGAACCACACAGAAATTTCCAAATAGAAGCTTTTCACAGTTTACCCCTTATTCTTAAGTCCATCAGTCACGCTTCACACCTTTAACTCAGTAAACATCTAAGAATTACTGAAAGAAAATCTGGAATAACCAGACACTGAGAAGCCATCGAAAAGATTAAGGAGCAAATAACACCGGAAACAATTACAGACATCAAGTTCTGCTCATTCCTCACCTCCCAGCAACAGTCCGCTTCTAAAAAAATCTTTCTTTGCCAAACAACAACAGAGGAGGCAAAGTTGTGTTTGACTGAACTCAATAATTCAGTTTACTTAGCCTGCACAAGAACGGTTCACCACACATGGATTTTAATACAAGCAGCCCTTTAACTTTTTTGTACGACATGTATACATGTAGAAAACAGTTAATCCAACAACGGCTGTTTTATGACAAGGATCATTTGATCGGTAACTTGAGGGACAGTAGCGGCTGTTGTACATGACAGCTGAATAGACAGCTGCATTCATATTCCACCCGTAAACTGCAACGCAAGTTCCCATAGTGGTACATAGCACAGTCTCTCACACATAACGTATAGCGTTCATTCTTTACGATAACTCCATACTGTACTCATATAAAAAGTCCTCAAAGTTGTGTTTTATTACCTAGTTTTAGTGCAAAATTTAAGCCATACTTGACACAACCTCTCTCCGAGGTTCACTACCCTAGACACAGCGATCTGAGTTTAATGATACACATGTACCAGCTTGAGGAACCAAAAAACTTGAGCTCTGGAGTTTAACTTCTGTAAAGACTCGGAACTCATCAGCAATGCATGGTCTGCCGTCACGTAACGCTCTCCCTTTGAAGGGCAAAAGAGTTTACTGAACTAAGGGAGAACTTCGTGTCATACCGGCTAGTTTGCTCGGCTTGTATTCGTTACTCCTGTACGAAACGGAAATGCATTCCTTCGTCGTTGAACACAAGTCAGTTCTCTCGGAGTATGTTGACAACTGAGCCCGAAGAAAGATGCTCTTTTAGCTCGAGTTGAGGAGAATCAATAGATTTTCTCCACGAGGTGTCTTTGTATTATTCAGGTAAAGGAAACATGGAGTCACGTTAAATAAACTACCGCGTGCGCTTAACATGGCGAGTACAAAATGCCGGGTATTGAAACCGGCTCTGGAAACTGGGAAGCGAGACAGATGAAGGCATGAATTCCAGTTCTGTGCGAAATTTTAGTTCTTCTTACTATTGTGTACAGGATAAGCGTTTTTCGAGTCAACCCATCGTTTTTACCTCCTATTTTAACCCATCGTTCTGTTCTCATCATTCTGTTTTCTGTCTTATCATTTCAACTGTAACGTAGGAATTAGGACGCCTGAAGATCTCCCCAAGTTACAGGTCCTGCGTCTGCTTCATTAATCGGAGGTTATTACATTTACTTCGCCTCGATTTGTTGATTCACATCATAGGATTTTAATAATAAATGAGCGAGAAAATTTAAGTTGGTGGAAAACGGAATGACATCAAAACGTGAAATTACTTAAGAGCTTAAACAAATATTGCAATGTGCTTTGCCATTGAACTAAGGAGAAAATTTTTGAAGAAACGTGTCTTTAAATTGTAATGAAAATTAGCCCATAGGATTTCTTACAATATTTACTCGCACAACTCAAGTACCCATTGGTTTTGATCACTGGCAGAAAATACATAAATTTGGAAAAAAATACTTTTTGGACACATATATCATATGAAGTTGCTGAAACGGTAAGATACTCTTCAGAAAATCTTTAAAAACTAAACATCTGTTATTTCCACCACGTGTGCGACTAGGACTCATTTTGAGCGTACATTTGCGAGTCATGTTTGTCTCAACGCCGACAAGCAAAATGTGTGTCAATGGGTTATGACACACTTATCTGCATCAGTTGACGATACGACACACTTAAGTGTGCTAACCATGACACACCTGACATAAGTTTGATGCAGTTTGATGCAACAAAGCTAAGGTAACCCAAACATCTAAGAGCATCTAAGCTCCCGATGTCTTCCTTATTCAATTTTAATCTTGACACCAACAGATGCAACAAGATTGCCTGCATAGTTGCGCTTGCATTTTGAGACGAACTGGTCGGTTTCTGTCGTGAATATTCAGGTGGGAGCAACACACACACACCAGCTGACGACAACAATGGCACCAGCTGCTTCATTTACACATAATTCTTTAAAATGGAAATTAAATCCGCTCCTGCAGGCGCTTGAGCTTGTAGGTGAAATCCGTCGTTAGTGTAGTAAGTCCGGGTAAGTCTGGCTGAGCGAGTTTTGTAATGCAAATAATTTTGTCGCCCTTCGCGTGCTTGTTATTCTGTTGAAATTGTGCATGAATGTTTCTTTATATGAAGCTGAGATCTGTGTGAATGTTACTTTATATGATGTTGAGAACATGTGGGATGAATGTTACTTCATTTGAAACAGAATCTTGGTGATGAATGATACTTCAGATGAAACTGAGAATCTTGGTGATAAATAAGAATTCTGTGACTGCAAAAAATTTCAGTTTTCGTTGTGGATGTCAAACAAAATTTCAACAGGTAACAATAGTTATTCATTTACTGAATGCTAGTGTGCACATATAGTATAAAATAAGGCTAACTCAATCTAATTACGCTTAGTTACTTTGTGAATAAGAATTATGAAAGCTAACTTCGAAACAAAACTGAAGGTGCTCCAGACCTAAAATGAAAATACAAGCAAATTTGTCAACAAAACCGGGATGAATAAAATGCGGGACATTTCATGTACATGACGATTATCCTCTACGTCGGAAATGCTTAGTCAGTGAGAGACCGGCGATGCAGCTTTGGATAACCGGTTTTCTTTGTGATTTGTTTGAAAAATTTTTGTGTTTGTTCGTACGGGTATTCCCGCGACCACTTCTAAGCGAGGGGCGGTAGTTCTCTACGTGCTTTCGGACTTCTTGAAGACTGAAATATTTCTTTTCGGACGCGTATTTTCCAAAAGGGACATAAATATATTTTTATTAAAATCGATGATTCAACCAACTTTGAGCGACAGTGCGGTGGTTTTCTACATACTTTAGTAATTCTTGAAGGCTGGAATATTTATTTTCGGATGGACATTTTAAAAAATCCGGCAAAAAAACATTTTCCATTAAAAACGATTATTGAAATATTAAACGATTATTTACTAATTTTTCTGCAGTTTTGCAGCTCTCGAAGTTTTCACATCAGTGCGTCGGCAGCTAGTGCGTGACTACACTCATGGTCATGCGAGTATTGCATTAGTGAGCTAAACGTGATTTGTATTAAAAAACAAAATGAAACTGAAACCAAAAAAAACTTTTCCTTTCAACATACAACTCTCAGAAATAGTAATTGTAGGAAACGGAATCTTTTTTTACACTCATTTGAGGGAAAAAGATTCACTACATAACTCCTACAATTTTTCAAACCCTTGTCAGCCGCGTTCTATCACAGATTAATAATACAGAGTTCTTCAAAAATCATTTATTCTCTTTAAACTTTGTTACATTATTGAGTTTCTTTGAAGCCTTCAACGTTAAAACTTTCGATAAAAGTAAAGTTAAAATCCAATTTGACACATTACGCAACTTTTTGTTCGGCCGAACTAAAAATTTCACAGATTAGATTAAATATTCAAAGATTGAAGATTAGATTAAATGTTCAAAGATAAAAGATTGGATTAAATATTCAATCTGGCAGCCTTTAGCATTGCCACATTTCTGGCTAGGAGTCACAATTGATTCCGTATTACACACCGGGTTGTTGCTTTGTTTGTGTGCGCGCACACACTCGACTCATACTCGGGGTCCAACTTTCTCTGAACAGCAACAACGTTCTTAATATCCATTCCCACTTAACTAATGATCTTCTGTTTCGCATAAATTAACATTCGCATAAGATGCGATCACATAACTCGATGACCGAGGGCTGTTTTGTCCGTGATATAATCATTGCGCCGCGAGATACAAATAAGATGGAGTCGCAAGTGGGGCAGAAAGAAAGGACTTCATCTACCCAAAGAAAGGACCTCATCTACCCAAAGGAAAGACCTCATCTACCAAGACGGGCAAACAAGTTGAGGGAAGTCTACCAACTCCTCAGAACGAGAGGGACGCACGCAACGGACGCAAACAACCGGAAAATAAAAGCCTGCTTTTTTTTCTTTCCTGTACCTCGAGCGTTTCGACACCGCATTTCGTGTACTGGAATGAGCCTTGCCGACTGATTGGTTTGCAATGTCATTAATGTAAATGGCCTGGAAATTAAGTACAGGTTGGACCGAACGATAATAAGGGTGCTCTTTTTCTGCATCAAGTAGATCGTTCTTTGATGGAATTGCTTGTGTGAGAATTTTATCGCTGCAAAACTGCATTCCCGCGCAGTTGTATTGGTTTTAACAGAGTTACAATTAGTCATTCAATGTACATAGATGTTGTTCAAATGAACGCAAATAACATTCAAACTAACTAATGTTAGTAAATTTCCTGTTAAATAATTTGTGCTTACAGAGCTCAGCCAAGTTAGTTAACATAGATGGAGTTGAAATTAAGTAGTTAATGTGAACTTTGTTCAAATTAACTAATTTATGTTTATCAAAAATTATGTTAAGAATATAAATTGCATGTAAATAATTTGATTCGGGTGTACAACATTAAAATTGAAAAGAGATATTTTATTATGATAATTATTATTACGAAAATAATCACGAAGTACTTACTTTCGCTAGTTTCATGTTTTCCTTCCGAGTTAGTGAATTTGAACCTTTTTCTGCTGGTGCAATAATTCAAACCGTTGAATAGTAAATGTTTTTTATCAGGGCAAAAAATGAAAACTATCGACAACGTTATTGGTGGACACTATTGTCATTCTTGAGAAATTTAATTCTTAAACAAGCGGAATTAATTTTGCAGCGAAACCGAAATGCTCTGTTGAAAAATTCAGTTAAAATTAAAATCGTTTCCACGGGCACCAACACTCATCTTAGCATCTGAATCAACTTTCAGATCAAATAGAAAACACGAGGTGTTATCAGAAAGTTCCCGGACTTGGTCTTGTAAATTTTTTTGTCAACTTCTGCCTCTAAACGAATCCAGAATTTTCCCATACCTAGAGAGTGTCGAAAAAAAATTTGAATGCAGTGAAGTAACTCGTACGTTTTTCTTTACGTTTCTTCTACACAAACAAAACGGTGACCTTTTTTCGTAAATTTCATCATCGTTAACAGAGCAAAGTCACATGGCGTTAAATCTAATGAATATGGAGAAAGTGGGACAGCGGCCAGATTGTGTTTCGTCAGTAACTGTGATTTTTTTATTAGAGCTTAAAGAGGTACATTGTCGTGATGCAGCAGCCAATTTTATTTTTCCCTTATTTCCGTCTCTCTGGTGCCCATTTCATTTCAGCTTCTTGAACTCTTACAATATTTTTCAAAAAATGCCAAAGTTTCAACTGGTCATTTACCAAGCTTAAAGCAAAAACTCTCTGTGAGCTCGTCGCTAGAATTAATCATGCATCACAAAAAATGTAGATAGACGTTAACACGTAAATGGGAAACACAACTCATACAACTGACGCAACATCACAATGAAACGAAACTTTTCACACCGACTCATTAACTGTTACGTAAACGGACGCTGGGACGCTAACTTGTGCAGTCACGTCCAGCAGCGGTGAAGAAAACAGTTTGGAACTTTCTGAAAGTACCTCAATCCAAATAACTTTGTAAAATAAACTTTTGTTTATAACTGACGATTATACCCTTATTTAGCTAGCCCTAATTACCAACATCGCCTTTTCAGTTCATATTACGGCCCGGATGGCTCAGTCGGTAGAGCATCAGGCTTTTAACCTGAGGGTCCAGGGTTCGAGTCCCTGTTCGGGCGGCCATTTTGAAACATTAAAGCAAATAAAATGAATCTCATTTGCATGTTGTTAATGTTGATGTTAAGTTTGACGCTCATCCTCCAAATGTGCGTGGCTGCCTGATACCGACACAATGGTATCACCTCCTGCTGCTGTAGACGATCTCGCCCTCTTGATACTGACACGAACTTGTACCATCACACATTAACGCTATAAGAAATGAAAACCAACGATGAAGTGAGTTTTTAAAACTTTTGACTGATCCATATCTCTGAATGAATTTCCTTTCTCCGAGGAATAGTTCATACTAGTTTGCTTTGAAAATTCGGTGTCAAATTAATTAATGAAGACAGCCTGGAAATTTCCTCATAATTTCAGTTTGCCTTTAACTGCTGCCACGCGTATTTATTTCTCTATTGAAATTGATGAGCGCTGACACTACACATGCGTCATAAATTTGTTCAGGCAGATCCTTGATGTAAAGTGGAAGTAACAATGAGGGCTCATCTTACTACTTTGTTTGGGTAACGGTAATGCAAATACGGAGAAGCTGTTCGTATCTTTGAATAAAATTCGTGTTAAATGCAATAGAGGCGAGTTTGGTCCTTTCATTCTCTGATCTTTCAAGATAGATGAGTCTCCTAACACTAATGCTTGAATCCAACATGATCACTTTCATCTATGCTATCCCACTTCGAAAGGAGAGCGGATTCATCGTCAGAACGGCAATATTGCTTAAAAGAAACTTTAAGATGCTACATAAGCAGCCTCTCGCGTTTTGGAATACGATGTTTAGGTAACCATCATGACTGAGAGCCCTCTACACGCAACGGAACAGAGCGTCATGACAGTAACTGAAAGTTAAATGAGGAACGTATATTCCTGATGAATAACTTAGAAACCAAATACTATATTCAATCAATGTGAAATTAATCTAATTCTAGGGTGTTCAAATTACGAAGTTGAGACGTACAGGTTGTCCCAAAAAAATGTACTCACTTTTTGATTGCGCAGTACTGATGTTTTTGTTTCGATGTAGGTGTCTCTGACATAGCGTAATTAGTTAAATAAAATAAAAATATAAAATATAACAAAATCAAGTGTCTGAAAAGAAAACTTAGTCCCACCTGATGCAAAAGACGAAAAATATATGAGTAATCGTCCGTGATGGGATGAATACATTTTTTGGGGGACACCCTGTATGTTCTTCAAATAGAAGTGGTAGCTCCACGGTAGAGGAAACAAGGTAGGGTCATTTCTTTGAGGAAAAATACACCTCTTCATGTTCAGCCAGTCAATGGAAAGGCTTTACTGAAAACAAATTTTATGACGTGCCTAATGCGACATGTCGTTAGGCCAATAGCGTAGCCAGATTTAGGGCTAGCACAGTTACCAGATGCAATATGAGCTCTGCCATTGGTTCGTTGCCGTAGATGACGTCAGTATTGCCACTCGGTAGACGAAAAAAATTATGTTTGACCCTACCTTGTTTCTTCTACTCTGGGAAACCCTCGGTGACGTAGAACTCTCGCTGGGTGCGCTGAGGAGGGGGGACCAAAGTCACCGGGGGATGGGTAAGGATAAGCAAGCAACTGACGCTGACGTATGTTGGACGGGTGAGAGCTAAGCAGCGTTCTTTGTATTATGAATTTGTGGTGCGGATGATCTTAGGAGGATCTTAGAGGATTGCCCTGATGCTAAATCGTTTTTATGAGAACACATCTCACACGAGATGGTGATTTTGATTCTTTTCGAGGCATGGCAGGAAACGCATTGGCCAGATGCAGTCTTAGCATCGAGAGTGTTCGTAGATGGTGGTTGTGTGTAACATGACATTTTGTCCGTAACATTATACGAGTATGTTCATTTTTTGCTTTCATTTCTTTGTTCAGACAATTTAGGATTTGAGTGAAATGATCCAGGTGTAACTATTAAGTATAAGCGGTATCAGATGTCAAAGTTTCATTTTTATGTTTACTGAAGTACTTTTAAACCCAAGAAGAGAAGGAATTACCCAGTTAAAAATCATGCCTTGTTTAGGTCGACAGGTAGCAGAACATAGTGAAACATGGCTGCGGAAGGTCACTATCGGCCGCTCTCGACCACAATTTGCCGTTCGACGGCTTTCCGCTAGTCTAACTTGGACGTAAACAAGCCGGGAAAATCGAGCTCTGGCTCGATCATGAAGTGGATTCTTATAAAGTGGACATGGCGACCAAAAAACGGCGGCTTTTCCGAATGAAACACGGCTAGAATCTTGCCTACCGCGGCACAGAAACCCCTTGAAAACGTCTAATTTTTTTAACTGGGTTACAGTAGTTCTAAACTGAGTAAGTTTACAATTCAGTATACTTTTTACTCAGGATGCAAATTCTTTATGTGTTTGTAATAATGAAATTTTACAGTACCTGATCGATGTTAGGGCCGGCATGAGCGAGTAAATGTGACTCAATTATTTTGAAGGGATTTATAACAGAACCAATAGACTCAGATACTGATGACTTACTTGTTTACTTGCTTGGCTATACTAAGAGCATTTATCGAATTACAATCATCATTCATTTGGCATTATTTTTAATACAAAAATCTGAAATAAAAAATAGAATATATTTATAACCATTAGGAAAAATTATTTCATGATTGATTAAACGATGGGAACAGAAAATGAAACTCCGACCAACCTAGAAACAATACGATGCCTCGCATTATTTGAATGAATTTCAACATTGAACACAACGGAGCATGACACATAAAATTATTAAACGCAAGTCACTGACCGAATACCAGCTCTCCGTGTAACGACACCCAGGCACTAACTCATGAGATATTTCGCTATCGGGTGCGACCGTGCAGTCGCTTCCAACAGCCCTGATGAACTCAGTTAGTGAACTTTGCGGTAATACGTCGTACCAATAGACTAAGCAGAATAGACTTCGGGCTGGAAATGAATATCAAACTCTTATTTAGCAAACTAATCAGCAGCATCGCTCTTATGTAAGGGTTCATGGCCCGGATGGCTCAGTCGGTAGAGCATCAGACTTTTAACCTGAGGGTCCAGGGTTCGAGTCCCTGTTCGGGCGGTTGTTTTAGTCAAAGAATGCGTGAGTAATTTGGTTGTACATGATAGGACTGTTAGCAAATTGTTATTGATAAATAAAAATTCCACGGGAATTTGTTTTCCTCTACTGCTAAAACGACTACCTTCAATGAAAAGTAGAAATGTAAAGCTTTCTGCTATGAATATTTAATGATGGTATGACGGTATTGTCACAAATGTAGCAACAATGTTCATTCTGTGACAATACAGTCAAACCATCATTAAATCTACATACTGGGGCTCTCTACGTCTCCAGTTTTATTGATAATTTATTATCATTGGAGATGAACAGTGTCCAATAATGTGTATATTTATCATTAGCGTTTTTCTACTAGTCTAATCATTTCCCACCAAATTACTCGCACATTCTTTGACCAAAACTGCCGCCCGAACAGGGACTCGAACCCTGGACCCTCAGGTTAAAAGCCTGATGCTCTACCGACTGAGCCATCCGGACCATAAATTTAAACACATGAGCGATGCTGCTGATTACAGTTTGCTAAATGAGAACATAATCGGCATTTCCAAGCCAAAGTCTATTATGCTTAGTCTGCTAGTGCGCCGTACTATCATAATGTTCATGAACTGTGTTCATTAAGGCTATAAGACGTGACTGCACGATCCGACGTTCCAGCAATCGTAAGTCGAGGCATTCAGTGAAGGAAGAGGTGCGTAGGAGAGGCAATGTAGGGTTTACACATGACAGGGCATTGTTTTTCAGCGATACCTTCATACTTTGAGGTGTGTTGCCAACAAAAACGAGCGTGTTTCCTTTGAAGATCACGTCTATATTGACGTTTCCCATTACCCTATAAATGATTACGAAGGATGGGAAAACCAGTCCGTATACAATTGAAGCTAAATTATATCTGTCAAAATTTTAACTGCGGTTTCGCCCTCTTCACATCACCGACGCCACAAATAGACTCGTAAGGAAGTTTTTCTTTATCATTGCAATGCGAAAAAGAGAACAGACCGCATTTATGAAACTTTACTGACGATACTGAACTTGCACGAATAAATTATTGTTATGTAAATACAGTTAGGTAAATTGATGCACTCGGCAAGCTAGTCAAATGAGTTTCGTGATGACGATTGTCGGAAAATATTGTTATTTTAAGTCACTCAATAATCGAATTATGTAGTTAAATCCAAACAGTCTGTCTCATTGGAGACCGGTGGCAGGATACATCAAATTTATCATTGAAATGATTCATCATAAAAAAACGTAATTCGAGCTTTGCATCAAAATGAAACGCTGACATCTGATAACACAACCGTGGTATAAGATATATGTACATAAATCTGGAATTCCAACACTCAAATCCTAAATTGCCTGGGCACAGGAATGAAAGCAAAAGGAATAATGGACAGGTGAAGCACTAGGATTAATACCTTCTCATGATGGGATCAAACAGACGGTCTTCATCAAATCATGCGATTACGAATTTCAGAGCCAACTAATGCAAAACAGAGATGAGATGAAATTCTTACAGAGAGGTGAATCTGTTTAAGTTTTAAATGTAGGAAACGTTTACAATTTAGGATCCGTCGTTGTCTTACCTTTCTTACAATGTTTAGGTGCGATGGCACAAGTTCGTCTCAATATCAACAGGGCGAGACCGTCCACAGCAGCAGGCGGTGGTACCATCGTGTCGCTATCAGGCAGCCACGCACATTGGAGGATGAGCGTCAAAGTTTGGCATCTGATGCGGCAGGGCCTTTTGATTAGAAACAAAGTGTACAATTTTGAATGCTATAAATTTTTCATTGTGTAGGAGACAGAAGCTGCGATCTCATCCGGAAGATAGATTACTTGTAGTAAGTTTTGTTCATAACATCAACATTTTTAATCATTTGGTGTCATCCCTAGATGAAATTAATGATCAACAACATGCAAATCAGATTCATTTTATTTGCCTCAATCTTTCAAAATGGCCGCCCGAACAGGGACTCGAACCCTGGACCCTCAGGTTAAAAGCCTGATGCTCTACCGACTGAGCCATCCGGGCCATAACAAATAAGTAACGCGCGATATTGATGATTACGGCTCGCTAAAAGAGAGGATAATCGATATTTTCACAAGAAAGTCTATTCTGTTCTGTTCATTGTTACGAGGGGCTATAAGAAAATACCGGAACTAAGTTTCTCAAGGTTGTCAGACGTGACCGCATGAGTCAGCGTGCCAGCGTCCGATCACGTAACATCTAATGAGTCAGTCTGCAGAGTTTGAATGCATTGTGAAGTTCGGTTTTTCTACGAGCTGTGTTTCTTCTTATTAACGTTCATCTGCAAATTTCACAGTGAAGGATATGTTTGAGTTACGAGCTGGCAGCATATTTTTGCTTCAAACCTTGAAAATACTTCTCTGAAATTTTGACATAACTTTCTGAAGCATTGCGTAAGGTCGAGATTCTGAGAAACTCTGTGGTGGAAAAGACCCAAATCAGCTCTCAACCAATGACAAGGAGTAAAGTTAAGCATCCCTTTTTCAAATCTACATAGTAGGACGCTCTGTGTTTCTAAAGTTCTTGAATCTTTTTAGCAATGAAGGTGCGAAGGTTTCCAGAATACGTTTGTTTCTCAACATTTTTCTATTACTCCTATCATTTACTACCAAATAACTCACGCAATTCTAACTAAAACAGCCGCCCGAACAGGGACTCGAACCCTGGACCCTCAGGTTAAAAGCCTGATGCTCTACCGACTGAGCCATCCGGGCTGCGAATGACGTGGAAAGAGCGATGTTCCTAATTACAGTAATAGTGAGGAGTAAAATTTGCAATCCTCACCAGCTGTATTGAGGATACGATGAGTGACAAATACTCAATTTATTTCATAGTACTGTACACTAGAACTATCTAAGTTTACCTTAAAGGGAATTCTTGAACCCTTTACGCTAATTGGAAGCCTGAGACTCCTTATGAGAAGCAAACATTGACTGAGGTAGAATACTTTGTGAAAAAATTTCTGTGTGTTGTGCATAAGGTTGTTTTCAATTTAGATGGAAGTAGTGTTCCACAACTTGAGAGTCTCGTTGCAAGTTCTAGCTGCATGAGCGTGTAGGTTATTTTGGTTTATTGGCTCTCAAGTCCCTGCGCTTTATGGTGTTTAGTCTCCATTGATAGGTCAAATTAAAGAAGGTAGCCCCTTGCTATGTACATAATAGCCTCACACAATTATCCAAGTAACTACAAAATTCCGTTCAGAGTCAATTTGCTAATATCGGGCCGTGAATTACTTAGCACCACGGAAGGTGATTGACTGAAATTTCTTTATTTCATTTGAAGAGCCAATTGCGAAAAGAGTTTCCTCTCAAGCTAGTCTCATGGATAATCAAATGAATTCATAAGGACATTGTGGAGGCCATTTCATTTGCTGCGATGATCCTTCAAGTCCAGTAAACCCCTTCTATGCGACGTGTGCACGGTGTATGCAAGCAGCGACTTCACAGAAAAAATCCATCACTTTGAGGGAAGTAGAACACTACTGAGGAGCAAACTTTGTAATCAACACCTAGGAAAAAATGAAATGCAGTTGTTTGTGTCACTAGATGTGATACCCAGCCATATCATGCGTACATAAACTGAACCAGTCGCGGTTTGTCACGTCCATGAAGTGTTAATTCCAAGCAGAACTCCGAGCACCCAGTGCCATTGAAACAATGGCCTGCGTTTCCGCGTAATGCACGTGACCACATCGGGACGTGGCCAGCCAGTCGAGGTGGTTGAATGCGTTTGTCACGCTTAGTGTTAGGTGTCTGGTTATTTCTACCGAGCTCAGTGTTAGATGGTTGGTTATGTCTGCCAAGCTCAGTGTTAGGTGGTTGGTTATGTCTGCCAAGCTCAGTGTTAGGTGGTAAGTTATTTTCAACAAGCTCAGTGTTCGGTCAGGATTGCCAACCAATATATACTATTCTAGAGCTAGCTAGTCCACTTTCATGGATACTGGTCGTGTTGACCTAACTTGGTATTTTGAGAAACAGCTTATCGACTTATACTATTGTAATTCCAATTCCACCATATGTTAGTAATGTTATTTACAACCAGGTTTCCTGTTAAAACATACGCCCGAACAGGGACTCGAACCCTGGACCCTCAGGTTAAAAGCCTGATGCTCTACCGACTGAGCCATCCGGGCCTATCGTAAGAGATGAATGACGATGACAATATTTATGATTTCTTAAAGGCACCCAAACGTGTCAAGTAGGTATGTGAGTCATACGTGCATAGATATGTAATATTTACTATGCTACATGTAATTTACCGGTTTACGCTAGAGAAACGGTATACCGGTTTAAGCTAGATCTGGTGCTGTAAAACTTTGTAGTTATACATATGGAACGCATGAACATCCTGAGGAAAGAATTTTTAACTAAGGACTTCCACAATTTCTCACCATTGAAAATGCTTTACTTTATACTTTTTTAGATCTTCAGGGACTGGATTTCAAAATGCAGAGGAATCTCCGCTTCCACGGACATGAATAAGAAAAAATATTACCGACTAATATTAACATGACCGAAACAGAAATTCAGAATTCTATTTTAGCCTGAACAAATGATCCAAAGACAAAGAAATAACTGACAAAAAGGGGTATGATATCATTTATAGATAAATTTTGTACAAAAAAAAAAACATTTGTGAAATTATATTGCAAAGAAGTTTCAACGCTAACTATTGCAGAACATCTTCTCGAGAAATGAGGTTCTTGAAGAGATGCAAACAAGCCAAAATTTGTAATAACGGATACATCGTTACCTTGCCTTACTGACAGCGTTAATGTATGATGGCACCAAATCGTCTCAGTATCAATAGGGCGAGATCGTCTACAACAGCAGGTGGTGGTACCATCGTGTCGGTATCAGGCAGCCACGCACATGTGGAGGATGAGCGTCAAACTTTGGCTCCTGATGTGGCAGGGCTGTGGTATTTAACTTAAATGACATTAAAAACTCACTCACTTTGTTCTTATATTCTAAATGCATCGATGAAATGTTCACACTGCTGTATTTCATGAATGATAATTTCAGGGGAATAACAGTAATGTTTCATTCTGAAACAAAGTAATTTGCCAGTTACTGAGGATGTTGGTTTATTTTCGAACTACACCTCATCACGAAGTTTTCCTCTTTTTAAGCCCGAAATTTTGAGTTGAAGTTGTCCTTTTTTCCGTATTGTTGAAATCATCGAAAATAGTGAAAATAGTCATTAACAAATGATAAAAATTCAAATATATCTTCAAAATAAACATTCGTGAATATTACGATCTGTTTAAAACTTAGGTTGTAGCTGGTGAAGAATTTTAGCGATAAATCTTATTAGCACATAGAAAAACCTGCTAGCCGATTGGAGATCTCTTGAACTGCGCAGACAACTTCCAAGAGGTGAAAACAATTTCAACAAGGTTCTGCAATAACCTGGGATCGGAAATTCAATCATAATATGTGATCGCAGCGGTACACCTGGATGCTGAGTTCCTATAGCTTAATTTGGCTACGCTAAGACGACGCATATTGGATGAAAATCCGGCACCCTCAGCGTACCAATAACGTGTCAAGCCTTTCAACTGCCACCTGTGTCTGCCTCGAGACCTGTTCATTATCCTCGCCCGTCTATTCAAGCTCTCGTTTTCCAAGCGTTGAAGTCTGTTAATTTCAGCTACTATTTTCGCTATACAATTTAGCTCAACTTCAATTGCTCCGCTAACTTGAGGAATTGTGCAAATTTGTCTATTGGGTCCAAATCCAGTAGTGGTGGCTGGATTTGCAGCCAGTACGTCGCCAATACAGGATGACCACTTCCACATTTTTTGGTTGTTGTGAACCAATGCGATTTCTTGAATCTTCAGTCCAGTTTATTTGTCTGCTCTGAAGGTGTTATAAATCTTTGGCTAACATGTTTCTTAAGTCACGTTATGAGCTCATGCTACAAGCGTTTATTATTAAAACTCTCGCCCGAACAGAGACTCGAACCCTGGACCCTCAGGTTAAAAGCCTGATGCTCTACCGACTGAGCCATCCGGGCATATTTCTCAAAAAAGCTTTGTTCACTGTTATTTAAATATAGTTTTGTGCTGAGAAATATTGCCCAAAGTTTCAAAAAGGTGAATTGATATGTAATCATTGTAACTAGAATTACGCGAAGGGCATACGTTCATTGAGCTTAAACAGTTTCAGTAAGTTACGTTGTATTGTGAGTGGTTCATCGACAGATATCAGCTATATCAGCGTTCGAAATGATTTAAGTGTTTGCTGGACTAATAATGATCTCAATTTTCTAGTTTCGGTTGTCATATGTTAAATATTCAAATGAGAAACCGCACTTCCTGATCTAAATATACTAAAATATTAGAAAAATTGTTTTCCGTTTGAGACTGAAGCTGTAAAATTATACAATGGCTTCGAATGCAGATCGATGTACAAATGTACACGCCCCAATTTGATTTGAGTTTGAGTTTTAGAAAAATTAGCAATATATTCTGTTCACTGAGCCTATGCATGTATCTGTGGTACCAGTATCTGAAATAAAGAACGTGCTAATTATGGAAATCCCACTATCTTAGCAATGTCATAAAACTGTTTTAATCTCCCAACTACTGACAAACGTTTTTAATAATCGCATAGTTGCATTGAATCAGGAAATTAAGTGCCCTCCTAGGTCCCCAGATCTAACATTGCACGATTATTTTCGATGGGGGGGCCACCTAAAGATGAAAGTATATTTTAGTGGCCCTCAAAACACTGAAGAATTCAAAAATAGAATCACCAGCAAATTCAATTTACTAAAGAATTATCGACAGTTAATCAAACGAGCTAATTCATTGATGCGATCAAGAGAAGTGTTTGAACAGAAGTGGAAATAATAAATAAATAAAAATAAAGTTTTTATGAAATGGTTTACTATTTAGTAGTTCTAAGGATTTCTACTCTAAAACTTGAAATAAAGTTAAGTTGAGGCGTGCACATTTTATTGTTTGACTTTCCTGCGCGAACATGTTTCTGAGGGCCTTTAGTATAGCACGCAAATATTTTTGAAGATATTTTGTCAAACCGTTTAGCATTTGTTGGAAACCGTTCGAGGGAGAATATAGTCGAAATAGAGCATAAATGCAGCGAATGATTTTTGAAAAACACAAATTATTTTTATTTTGGGTTCCGGTTTCCGTGGGAAATTCTGCATGTAAAAATTGATTGTTGCTTACTTGCGTGCTTGCTTGCATGCTTGCTTGCATGCTTGATTGCTCCTTTACTAGCTTGCTCTCATGCTAACTTTCTTACTTGCTAATTTGCT
The DNA here is from genome assembly GCA_014220935.1 of Platorchestia sp. MABIK. Lineage (NCBI taxonomy): Eukaryota > Metazoa > Arthropoda > Malacostraca > Amphipoda > Talitridae > Platorchestia > Platorchestia sp. MABIK. The sequence continues at coordinate 28,690 of JACJUY010003536.1, forward strand.
CGGTGCACCCGTCCCTACTCTCACCCTATGAATAAAATTCCTAGAAGCTACACAATGACTACAAATTTGTGCTAATATCAACTGCAATTCATTTATATTCCTAATAAATTTTTCGGAAGTTACCCTGAAACAAAATAGGAGAAATCGGAAAATGAAAGGACAAGCATTTAAACAGTTCACTGAAAAACAGAGTCACGATTGTTTCTTAGGTTCAGCTTAGAAAACACTTTAAGGTATATGTTTGACTGCAAAGGTGTTATAGTAAGCACACAGTGTACTATTAGAACCAATTTCGCAATTCGGATGCGAAGAAAAGGATTGAAACATTTTGCAGGGCCTCCACGCAGTCAATCAAACATGACACTTCGTACTCTGTTTATTTCACAGACTAACTTAATTTCACGGAAAATGCAAAACAAATATAATTTTGCAGAGAAATTCTATCTCAATTTTACTTTCATCTATAATTTACTGCATTCAAGGGTTCTACAATGCCAGTTCATTAAAAGCACGGTAATTAAGTCGAGATAATTTAGGACTGCAGAATGAATGAAGCTTGCCTGCAGTCAGTGGGTCTGGAAATGGTCCACTGAGCGAGCGGATGAAAATATTCTTAAAATCTTTAGAGTTATGGGCAATTTTTAGTGCAGTTTTCGTGCAATTTTGCGACGATTCGTTCTCATTTGGAGGTAATTAAGATGTGTATCGCTGGCGCTGCAGGACGCAGTGTGGGCCGCCGGCCGCTCGACATCGCACGGGGGGGGAGCTCGGGTGTGAGGCTCTGAATTGCACGCGTGCTTATGCAAATTACGCAAATTACACACTTGTGTCGAATTACACACTTGCACCAAATTACATACTTGGACTAAATTACTCGCTTGTACCAAATTACACACTTGTACCAAATTACACATTTGTACCAAATTACATGCTTGTACCAAATTACTCGCTTGTACCAAATTACACACTTGTACCAAATTACACATTTGTACCAAATTACATGCTTGTACCAAATTACACAATTGTACCAAATTACACGCTTATACCAAATTACACATTTGTACCAAATTACATGCTAGTACCAAATTACTCGCTTGTACCAAATTACACACTTGTACCAAATTACATACTTGTACTAAATTGCACGCTTGTACCAAATTACACACTTGTACTAAATTACATACTTGGACTAAATTACTCGCTTGTACCAAAATTACACACATGTACCAAATTACATACTTGTACCAAATTACACACTTGTACCAAATTACATACTTGTACTAAATTACACACTTGTACCAAATTACACACTTGTACCAAATTACACACTTGTACTAAATTACACGCTTATACCAAATTACACATTTGTACCACATTACATGCTTGTACCAAATTACACACTGGTAGCAAATTACATACTTGTACCAAATTACACACATGCACCATATTACACACTTGTACCAAATTACACACTTGCTGCTCAAACATATATACGCACGTTCCCTTCTTCATTTTAAACGGTGAATTGCTCTTTTTCTACGTCAGAATACTCATTGGCCGGTCTGTGTCCAAATATTAGCCACAAAGGCTCAGTTCGAAAACTAACTTCAGCTCCAATATCGAAGAAAAACAAACAACCTTGTGTCTCCGGTTGCGATATTTACATTAATATGTCCTGTATCACCATTCATCAACTAACACTGATTTGTCCACTAACACTAATTTATCCACTAACACTAATTTGTCCACTAACACTAATTTATCCACTAACACTAATTTGTCCACTAACACTAATTTATCCACTAACACTTATTTGTCCACTAATTTATCCACCAACGCTAATTTCAGCACTCTTATTAAAGGCCTGTTAAGGCTAGCGACCGACCCACATTTGAACGCACTCGAGCCGTGTAAACCGTTTTCCTATAACTACTCTTCGGCATCATTTGAAATATAATAGTCACTTGCCAGCCTACTTAAATAGTTTATCACTGAAATTCTACTCTCTAAATCACAAAAAATACCGGTTAGAACAGTCAACTGAAAAAAATGCCATAAGTATCCGATGCTCCTCAGATTTGCTGCATTCTTCCTCCGAGTTCACTAGGCCAACACAACGCCCCCGAAAAGTTATTTTCACGATGAGAGCGACGCAGTTCACCAGCTTTTTTGAGGTCGTACCAGAACTGCGGGGCTTATCTCTTTAACACTTCGAACGCCCACGACGCGTGTTGGAATTCCCTGGAACTCGAAGGGCGCGTCCTAACAACGTACATATCTGGTACTGGAATAACCCGAGATGATGCACGTAATGTGGCGCAAACACGCGTTTTTAAAACCGAGGTTTATGGGAACTGTGCAGCACCCGCAATTGTTTGTGTGGATCCCCCGAGTAGCGTGAGTCTAAAACAGGGCACTCTACAGCCCCGGAATTGCTCATTATACAGCCTTTCGTCCGCATCAATCGGACCGAACTTTCCATTTGCATGAGCATCATTGCCCATTAAAAGAACTACTCAGCAGGGCGCCACACTAACAGGAAGCACACGCCAGCTGGAAGCATAAGATGAATTTCAAACGAGCGTTTCTATTTGAATGATTTGACTCGTGGTACGGGAATATTCAATTTCTTGTTATACTTCCGTTGCTGAACTTTTGGAATTGTCTCGATTGAATTTACTTACCAGTGAAAACCCACTTTTGGATTGGTTTCGACATGAAAATATTAAATGGTTGTCGGATTTTGTGTGACGTAATTTTCATCTGTTTAATTTTTTTTTCTCTGAAATTGTTTCATTCAAAGCTGGACAATCCTTACTCAAACTCATCATCTTTGCCTTAGGCTTAAATTTTTTGCTGTACATGTGTCAAGCTCGTTCACTTTCGAAAAAGTTTCAGCAACTTCTTTCGAGGTTCCACATTATTTATTTCTACCTCACAGCATTTCCACTCACTTTTTATTTCCTGTATTTATTTTCTAGCATCAGGAAATCCCTACAAGTGTCGTATGTTGTGAAATGGAAAAGTAAAGATTTTTCATGTGATGAACATAGAGTGCGTGTAACTATTCTTCGGCGACAATGACTCGAAACCTGGCTGAAGATATTAAAAAGTTATGTATTCCAAGCCCAGTACTCGTATAAGAGGGTTTTCTGTGAGAGCATTTCACTTCCTACATGAGAAGGCGAGTTGCTTTGTTGGAGGACACGAAACATTTTGATGTCATAAATTCTTATACTTTTAGTGCGTGCCAGAGTTTCTGTGCAAAAAGGTAACGCCTTAAATGCACTAACAGGAGCAAAATTTTCCTCATCAATTTCATTGGTATGATCCAATATCTCAATTGCTGAATTGGATCTCAATTCGCTGAATTCGATCTCAATTCGATGTCATCAAATCTGTGCTAAAATTTACAGAGAAATATGATGTGCTGCATCCGCGGCATCAAAAAAGTCTCTAATTACTGAATTCGTATCATCACACCTACATAAAAGTTTAGAGTAAAAAAATAAAGCGCTGTATCCGCAACACAGAAAATGTCTCAATTTTCTTAATTCATATCATCAAATCTACGTTTAAATTTACAGAGAAAATGAAGCTCCGCATCTGTGGCTCCAAAAAACGCCTCATTCCGTTAAACCCGCATCATCACATCAACGTTAAAACTTACAGAGAAAATAGAGCGTTTTTGGCCATCACCCGCAGGTCGCAATGCATGCAAGGATGGCTCCACAGAGGAAGTTTTTCAATAATGCTTCGCTGGGCGCAGGCTCACGACATCAAAAAAGAACTTATGAACAAAATACAGCGAAGGCCTCCAGCGAAAGAAGATAATTTTATCCCGCGTCAAAGAGTTCCTCCGCCTGCGTAAATTAAACCATTGATGAAAGTTTGAATATGAAAACTAAGTATTAAAAACCAATAGTTGGATATCAGTGCAAAATAGCCAGAAGCTCCTTTTGTCTTCCGAGCTTATAGATTTTTAAGGCTTCAATGGTATTATAGTTTTTATGGCCTTATTGTTTTATGAGCTTTGCAATTACTTTGTGGTTTTAGGGCCTACAAAGCTTTTGCCATTAGAACCAAGCGGTAATAAAAACTCCACTATTTTTTTCTCTGTGCTCATGCTTTTCAAAGATGATGAACCAATAAATTTTATCTCTTCCAGATTTACCTGATAATCGCAGATCCATGCCGTAGCTAGTATATACTAGTTATTGTACTCATACTTAAAAAAATAATTGAAAGTTCATCTTGACCAGCGTACATTCACGTTAGTAAAGGAGCCTTAAACAAGTGTTCCATGTCAAAAGCACATCACGTACCATAGCAATGGTTCTTTAACGAGTGTACCAATACAAGGGTACCAAGACAAGGACACCCAGTCTAACTTTTTCGCCGCCTGCATGCATGTTTTTCGCCGCCTAAATGATTTAATCGCTTGGGCGGCCAAAAACATGCATGCTCCGGCGAAAAAGTAAGACTGGGTATTTAGAGGAAAGTTTTGCAGTACGATGCGTGGCAAAGTTTACGTCGAAAAAGGAACTAACGCTACCAGCTACACCGCTGCGACTTCGTAATTCTTTTTTTGCCAATTCTAAAAGTTATCCTGTAATTATCATTATAATTGTTGAAAATATTATAATTACACTATATACGGACTATCGCCGCTGACGGTCGGACGGTCGCGGTAACGCTCCCCCTTCCTCCACCTCCACTTCCAACTCCACCTCGCAAATCCATCTCCACTTCCAGCCTCCGGTTCCCACTTCCATCTCTACTTCCAGACTCCACCTCTCACTTCCACCGCTCTCCACCACTTTCCACTACCTCCCTCTTCACATCACCGGTAATACAGTTTCAACATTACCACCAATAGCAGTCTTTGTCGTCACTACAAATCGGCTGCAAATTTTCAGACATCGCTCAACACACGCGGCAAGCACAGCTATGTCTACGAGTTTACATCCCCAGCTTGACTCAGACTAGTTAGTGTTTGCTTAAAGTTCCTGATAACTTTACAATACCCTGAACTTATGTTTTCTGATACTTGTGCAAACTTTCAAAGCTTATAAAAAGCCTAGAAACTTTACTAAACGATAGATTCACTACAAAAATAACTCACAGCAAGTCTTGTTTGTCTTGCAACTTCTCTCGAGTTCAGCGAACAAACGAGGCGTCATCGAATGCTCTTGTTTAATGATATGCTGTATGTCTTCAACAGATTTGAATTCGTTAAAATAAGGGGATAATTTATAATTTATTATTTTCGGACACAATCTTTATGAACTTTGTTAGTTTTATGTTAAGTACGGTTTGAAATTTTAGATATAAAACAATCAAGATAACCTCTTCTTTTATAAGTTATCTTTAGCTATGGTTCTTCGAAGACTGAGTGGCCTGGAGTTCTAGTAAACTGATATCACAGAAACGTTAAGCCTCAGGGAACTTCTATCTGCACCTGGCCCTGAGGACTTTGGTCTCCACAAAACTTCTTTAACTTACTCAGCCTCCGTCTTGTTCTAAGTCGCATAAAATGGACAATTTTGTTTCCGCACAGAGCATGTTGGGCTCAAAGTTTCCCTGATTACGGGCTTTTAGGGGAACGAATCTAATGTTTTTGCGTGAAATATTCAGCCTCTGAAGTTTGGCGAGAATTTTAGTACCTCACGTTTATTATACGAGATGCGCTCCGGCGTGCGTCGGAGGGGAATGTGATAAAGCCATCTTATAAATACATAAAAAAAAAATGTGTTCATAAACAGCCTTCAAAAATATCCTACCTTCAGAATGCAGCCTTCAAAAATATACTTCCACGTATTAATTAAGAGAACATTTAGGCCGTGCTTACTGATGATACTTTAATTTTCCAAACAACAATCAATCCAAAAAAATATCAGAAAAAAAAACACATTGTATACTTTGGATTAGAGTATACATCGCTGTGTAGATCAGTGTAGATTATAGAAGCAACGAGTTGAAATGGGATGCTTAATCTTGACTTTTTAGAACTTTAGACTTTAGAATAGATAAGGTGTTTGTTTAGGCCTCCCTAAGTCATACATAGACTTCTACTGTAAATTTCATGAGACGAATACGAGTGTAAACAACGATTCAGTCTTTAACTTTAGTCAAGATTGCTATTTGTGCACACGCACTTTTTAGAGAAGCACGTGCAGTGGTTCCCCACTAACACCTGAAAATAAATTTTTTTCCATTGGTAGTCCTTGATTTGAACTGAGTGTTTGCACACGGATCTGTACTGGTGCCTCTTGCCACCTAAATAACACAAATGCACTTCTTCTATGACTTAAAAAAACGGGTTTATACGAAGAGATTTACACAAGAAGTTAACCATCTAGCTCAAGCGAACTTCAGAAACGGTTACACTTGAACACTTCCAACCAATTATCGACGACGAACTTTCCCATTTCATTGAGTTCATTTCAGGTCATCCAATTAATTTCAATTTATTCCGGCTCATTTCAGTTTATTCATGTTCATTTCATTTTATCTTAGTTTATTCCAATTTATATCAGTTTATTTCAGTTTACTTTATTTTGTTTCATTCCAGTTAAAATCAGGTCATTCATACCACAAAGCGTTTGATCACCCTTCATTGATCATCATTCATTGATCACAATTGATCACAATTACAAAACTTAATATGAAACTTTTGATATTTTCTTAAAAAAAACTTAATATATTTAATATTTTATTCGATGAAATCTTTGCTGGTAATACCTGGAACACATTAACTAATTAAAACAACTTAGAATCTGGGTCTAAAATGTTTTCCTTCAGAGCTTTCATAAAGTAAAATCTGCCAAATGAATTGTAAACATGATAATTGGATTATTTCCTAAAAAGATTTTCCGATTCAAAACGCTCCTTTTCATTAAAGCATCACATATCAACTCTAACCTTATGCCGCACACATAGTAATTGGATTATTTCCTAAAATTATTTTCTAAATCACAACACTCCTTTCCAAAAAAGCATTACATATCCCAGCCAATAATCGCAGACTCATCATTTAAGCGGCCGTCACACGGAGGCCAATATGAGAGAGCTTGACAGAATTATGAAGATGCTAGATTGGCAAAACAAATTCGGTTTCTTCTGCAACATCACCAGCCCAATCCTCCACCATTTTGTAATCAAATTATGGCGAAACTTCTGCCAAAATGCGCCAAATCTCAAGGCTGAATTTTGACCGTTCTGCTGCCTTACACAGACAAAACAATGCGGCCTGATGATGATGGAACGTTACCATTCTGTTCCCGTATGGCTGCGTACTTCTTGTGTACGAATTATAATTCTGTCTTCAAAAATTTTCGGTTGTTCATTTCTACGCTTTGGTAAAAGCAACAAATTACCCTCCTCTTTAGCAAAGGTAAAATTATTTTCTACGCTACCCTTAATTTTTAAGCTTGAGATCACGTGCAAGTGCGACCTGCATGCAATGGTCGCGGTGTGGGGCCGGCGTGTGGGAACAAGTTTCTGCAACTCATCTTCACTAATGAAGGATTTCTACTGGCCTCTTCAATTCATGGTTAATTAGTCACCCGTAGCTTGAACTTGCCTTCCATGTCTAGTTTGTTATTTCTCGCTTAGCAATTTGCTGAAATGCAAACGTAGTTAAATCCTAATTAAGTTATGTTATGGTTAGTTGTTATGGTTGGGTCGTTAGTGAAGACATACCTAAATTAGTTAGTTATGGTTGAGTCATTAGTGAACACATACCTAAATCATAAATTATTTAATCACAAATACACAGTGTGATGAAAGTACAAAGTATCATTGAGTACATGTTTTGCCAACATCTACAGTGAAATAAAGCTGTTTAAATAAATTGTTTTTTACACAGTGAAATATAGGTTGTCCCATATGTCACACCCCTGTACAATAATTTGTATTTATTCTTTTATGTTTAAGATTAGATCTGAAATGGGCGAGAAACTAACAGTGCAAGAAAGAGTTAAATTGGGTTTTATGTTTGGAACAGATAGGGTAGCATACCATGATTATGATCGATAGAATTGATATTCATAAGTATTTTTATTAAAACTTGGTTGGTACGCAACTTCAGGGACACACTGTTGTTTTTAATAACTCTATGTATAGCACCGACTACTCTTGTTTTTAATAAAACCTAAACAATCCCAAAGTTGCTCAAAGTTTCAGTGTTTGCCTCAGGACCGTACACTCGTCATATGATCATCAACATCGGTTATTATTACATGATCTTGAAGCCAAGGCATCATTGATTGGATAGGTTATGACTTTCAAGCGATCCTGTTCAGGCTTTCATCATCTGGATTTTCGTTTCTCTTAATCGTCTATTAGTTTTGCAACTCGAAGCAAAGTAAGAGTTCTTTTTCTCAATTGTTCGTAAAAAATTGCAGTGGATAGTATAATACTTATTATGATACATCCATTAATTGTACATAAGAACTTCCATGCCAAAACACTATTAAAAAACAAACTTGTTAACCTAGATTTTAGGTCTCAACTTTTTGGATCGGAAATGTGCTGTTCTTCTTTGTCTTTCAAAAAAATACAATCAAAACTTGTGTTGGTTGAGAGTAGATCTTTCCATAGATCATTTGTAAAATAATCTTCACATGTTGTGTGCACTGCGTACAAGCAGTTGAAATTTTGTTTAACATCCGAGTAGAATGAGAGAAAACAAACTCACGAATTTTATTCATCCGTTAAATACATATTATAGAAACTCTACAGCCTGTGTACAATGCTTTTCTAAGATGTGTTCTGACAGCTTGTAACCTGCAAAATTATTTACGAAGTCTCGTATTTTTACAAAAAAAAGGTAAAAAGTACGAGGCTATGCGCATATACTCGTAAATCCGCTAAAAGATTCACGTCGCAAACCCTCAAACGCATAAATTGTCATATCAAAATCGACAGAAATTTGGGACAATGCTCTCAAAGCTTGAATGCAGACGCACTGAAAAGCTGGTCGTGTAAAATGAAAGACATCCTTTTGTTTTCGACGAACAATGAACTAAACAAACCGCATTTTTTTCTAGCAGAAAGACAAGCTCGCATAGACGAGTGTCTCGAGAATTCTGTCTCTTCCCTTCGCTGCCGCTGTTCGTCAACAGCAAACCCGAGATTTGTTTTTGCGGCGCCCCGAGATGGAATTGTTCTGCTTCTGATGCAGTTTGTGCGGCGCACGAGTCTCCTTCCCGGCTCCGCACCGTAGCTCGCCGCCGTGTGTCTTCTTCAAGAAACGCGATTCCTGGGCGTTTTCAGTATGAAACTTGATGTGTTGTCTTCTTCAAGAAATTTGATTCCTCAAGATTTTTAGTATGAAACTTGATGTGTTGTCTTCTACAAGAAATTTGATTCCTGGAGGTTTTCAGTATGAAACTTGATGCGTTGTCTTCCTCAAGGAATTTGATTCCTGGAAGTTTTATATCTGAAACTTGATCGGCATGAAAATCTGCGGGCTGCATTGTCCGATGTTTGATTTCGATGGAAAATGCTCATCTTTTTTCAGAAACTTGATTTGAAGGAAAAAGTGTGCGCTTTTTTGTCTGATACTTGACATAAAAAACTGTGTACTTTTTGTCCGATACTTGATTTCGACTGGAAATGTTCATCTTTTTATTGAAAACTTGATCCGTAGGGAAAGATGTGGGCTTTTTTGTCCGATACTTGATTCGGATGAAAAATTTTTTTGTGTCGGAAAATTTATCTGCATTGAATAACGTCTAACGTACACGTTTTAGTTTGATACTTGATTGGATAGAAAACTGTTATCTTTTTCCAGTGATAAGACTCGAGTAAGGACTATTTTCTGCTGCAATGTACGACGTACAAAATCTCTGTTTTAAAAAAATGGGGTCGAATGAAGGAACGAGTTTTTTTGGCATGAGATTCCATTGACTTGTTTACCACCGAAACAAGACTCAAAAGAATCAAACATCATTGATTTTTATCAGAAGTGAGTTTCGGTTGAAAGAGTGCTCGGTTCCACCCTGCAAAGGCCTTAGTAAAAAATTTGTAAGAGTTTCAGTGTAACTTGAGTTGCGTTTAGCGTCACATCAGCTGTCGGCGTACATGCTGAAACACCAAAAAACAAGAATTATGAAAATTAAATTTCTCCGTTTTAAATTACCGAAAATTACCTATACCAAAGCATCTACTCTCCTGCACAGAAAAAATGTCAAGATATTTTTCTCATCATGATCCAAGCTTACACTGAAAGAAGTAATAGCCCTATTTTGAAACACCTAGGTGCATCTGACGTTTGTCCCAAAACCGAGACACGCAGATGCATCATCAATGAGACACTCAAGATTAGGATGCATACCAGTGTCTCCAGACCCGATTTAAAGATGCTCCAGTGTCTCATCAAAAATGATTCAGTGTCTCATTGATGAGATATTTGGGCTTCGGTTTGATGCATTTATAACTGGTGTCTCGCAGAAAACTCCACGGATATTAAGCGTAGCATTGCACTGTCTCGCATGGCTGACGCTCCCATAGCCTGCAGTTTCACTGTTAATTAGACACGTTCTCGAATGTTCAGGCGAGCAGCGGCAGATGCTGCTGGGGACACCAGATGTGGGTGAACATGCTGGAAGCTGCGGCAGAAGCTGCTGTGGTTATCAGTTGTATGACCTGCTAATTCTACCAGAGCCATTTTGTTCCATTCGGTTAGGTGCGGTAGCGGTCTTACATTCGCATCTAATTGAGTGTGTATGGGTCTATCTCTTATTAGATGTTGGATTCGTTGAAACATAAATTAAATTGGTACATCTTACATTTACTGAACACTTAATGAATAGAGTAAGAGATGAGGGGTGACTTAACCACTACATTATCGTTGCCAATAAAACATAGGCAGCACTTTTAGACACTTTGCGCTCATCGAAGGGTCGCACTTCCTGTGAGGTATCTGCTCTCTCTTTGAGATGTACTGGCTACCTGTGAGACACCTGAACAGTCATGAGCCACTTAAAGAAGCAAAAAAATTTTCAGTGAAACTGCGAATATTCTGAAAGTGAATCATACAAATAGTTCACTTAATATTAGAAAACCAAATGATTATTTTAATCCCGTAGCGCTTAGAGAATGCTACATTTTATGATTGACTGTATAAAATGCTGCCTTCTGCTGTACACTAACACATTCTGCGAATTTGATGATACCAAGGCTGATTGTTCTCAGGCTAACTCTGCGGAAAGAATTCGAAAGTGAATTTCAACTTTATTAACTTTAAATGAATCTGACTATGGATTACTTCTTCAGTTCTCACCAGAAATGAGTAGAAAAACCTACAATGATCTCTTCCACTTCTCTGATTTGGGGAACTAATTACAAACCTGAAGAAAGATTGAGGCTTCTGTTGCGTTTGCCTTCTTTTTATTGAAACCGTAAAATAGCCGCGGAGATGAACATAAACCAATAAATACACACAAATAATGAAGTATTGTGCGAGTAGTCGAGTGTTCCTAGGATAACAAATAATTCGATCGTTGGCCAATTTCAAGGGCATCCACTACAGGGCATCCGTTCGTCCCTATGGCAAGGGTAGAGCATAGGCAACGGAGGCCAAGCATAGAGTTATCTATAGTTTCCGAAACGCACTTACATGTGTGCAGAAATTAGACGATGGATTACCGCCAGAAGGCTCCGACATTCGAACAAGCGAGAAGAACAAGCAAATTTCACAACAAATTCTGCCCAAAACGCTCCCTTCAAAGGTGGGCAATAAAAACGGAAGCTCTGCGACGCGTCCGGGATGCAAATCTAAGCAAGATGCTAAACTCGGTTCCGTAAAAAGGACATTTGCAGGATACGGCGTCAGTCTCCGGGGTCTCCACCGAGCATGCCTTGAAAAAAGTATCTTTTTTAAAGGTAACAAAGTGTTACGAAAACTTAGCGAACAAGATAGCGAATACAGCAGACAGGCATGCCTGCTTTTATAGCAACTACGTGCTCGCAGAGGGACTTTGCTTTGAGAACGAAGTTGTTAGTTTACTCTGTAAGAAAGCTGTTAGGTCTATCCATAAGAAAGTTTTTTAGCTTCAACGATAAGAAAGTCGTAAGTTTTAGTGAGTAAAATCTTTTTAGTTTTGTTAAGAAGCAAGTTATTCGGCGGTTTGTCACCATATGATGTTTCAACTGATTTGCATCCTGAAATCGAGGACACAGAAGAATTTAAGCACATTTCAATGTGCTACATGAATACTTAGAAGAAAATTAAATGCCTGGATTTTAGATCTAACCATTGAAAACAAGTGGCGTTCGTCCCTATGGCACGAAACAATAAGAGAAGATTTTTAAGTTCAATGGGATTCTAATTCGTAACCCAACGCATACTGCTAGTTTACAACGCTTATTACCAACGACTATTACAACATCTATTACCAGTTTACAACCTCTATCACAAACGTCTATGACAACGCCCGTTGCGATCTAATCGAAACACTACACCATTAATGTTCACGAAGCATCTACGTTCTACATATGGCGTGTGTACGAGTTGAAGTCATTGCTATAGTGTCAAGTAGTATAATTATACACTGGAAGCTATGAGTGGTAATGTTGGGCACATGAGACAGGCTGCTCTATCAATCAGTTTGAGGTAGAGCTGGACTATAGTACAGGGTGGCGCATAAGTAACGCACCCTTTTGAAGGTAAATATTAAAGATTTATTACCGCAATATACACCTGGTATCTGTAGACAGGATACGGCATGTAAATAAACTTTTAAAGTTCCTCTATCATTTGCAATTATCCCTATCGTTGCTTGTGCTTGTGCGCCACCCTGGATAATAACTATAGTCAAAACTCAAGTTACTGTACGTACAGGCTGTTCACCAAAAATGTATCTACTGACTGATATACGTGTGTATGATACCGGAAATAGATCAGAATTAAACTGTTGTATGGTTCCGGTATCACATATACATTTATCGGTCAGAGGATACATTTTTTGTGGACGCCCTGTATACATCATGTGATGTGAACCTCAAATTCAACGGATGAGAAATAATCGACGATATTCCAGGCTATTCTTAATTTAATTCAAGATCGTGCTATAGCTGAACAACTGTGACCATTTTTTATAAGCCCAAGTTCAGGTTCACATGAAATGGGGTTAGTTAATTCGAGGGTTGATTTTAGTAATTGACACAGATACATTTGAAGTAGCAGTATGCGTCCCATACTCTGCACCACTGTGTAAAATATTCTGTACACCTACGCCAGTAATGGTGAGCAGAATTTGAGCATAACGTTACAGGGCAGTTGACATTTACTTGTATCCAAGTTACCATCAGTTTAACCTTGCAGGGCAGTTGACTTTCACTTGTGGTATGGAAGTTACCATCAGTTTAACCTTGCAGGGCAGTTGACTTTCACTTGTGGTATAGAAGTTACCATCAGTTTAACCTTGCAGGGCAGTTGACTTTCACTTGTGGTATAGAAGTTACCATCAGTTTAACCTTGCAGGACAGTTGACTTTCACTTGTGGTATAGAAGTTACCATCAGTTTAACCTTGCAGGGCAGTCGAGTTTCACTTGTGGTATAGAAGGTACCATCAGTTTAACCTTGCAGGGCAGTCGAGTTTCACTTGTGGTATAGAAGTTACCATCGGTTTAACCTTGCAGGGCAGTCGAGTTTCACTTGTGGTATAGAAGGTACCATCAGTTTAACCTTGCTAAATAGTTGACTTTCACTGGTAGTATTGAACTTGTAATTACGACTCGTTCACACAAGTTGCTGTGCGGTAACATTTGTGAAATTAATGCAGCACAGATTTTCTTGATCAAATTATTAGAACTCACCCGCTGACGGATACTTCAAAGCTGGATATTTCTTTTCTTGTTAAAATAACTTACGCATCATCACTTGCTCTTTTGTGTATTCGTTCTTCCTTGTTGTTTGTATAAGATAATTCGTCTTTAATGGTCCCCTTTTAAGATCGTAAAACGCGTGTAAATAATTAAATCACCGTACAGTCGTTACAAATCAGTTTCTTAGCTGAATGTCCTTAGGAAAAGTTAGCCAAAAGCTAGAATTGCAATTCTGAAGAAAAAATTTGGCAGCAAAAAGCTGGCGTCTTAATCAAAGGCAAGTGAGGCAAAATTTACTTTCTATTCTGATGGGCTGAAGAAGTTAATTCATCAGTCGAAGAGGTCACAATGACCAGTCAGTGACTATTTCTAGTAAAACTTTTAGTGCGCCAATCAGAATACGGTTTCCTCGCCAATAAATTTACTTGATAAATTTAATGATAAATTAATAAAATGATTTATTAAAGTATTACTTTATTTATTAAATAATTTATTAATTAATCAATTCAGTAATTTATAAATTAAATAACTTTAATAGTGAATTATTTAAATATATTAATTAATATGTAAAATATATCAATAATAAATTAATTCAATTTACTTGCCAACCCGAAATTGAATACGCCAATCAGGAATGCAATTTCGTAAGGTATTCGTTTCAGTAATTCAGCCATAGAGACTGAGCGATATTTTTTCAATCTTGAGCAAAAGTGAATAAAATCATCTTAATTCTTATAATTTTTACGGTCTGCCCACAAATTTAATTCACCCAACAAAACTAAAATAGTCGAACCAAAAACGACTTGAGCGGATATTATTCAGGACGCATAATAAAAATAAGCCTTTCACTGCCACAACTGGTCACTTGCCTGGGCACGAAACTTAAAGGTCTGACCTGCGGATAAAGCGACATCTCTCACAAGCTCCGATAACGGAAGCCTGATCAGCTGAAGCGAGACATGCGACCTGATAAGCGACTTAGAGTAATGCTGCTCCGTGTAGGTGTCACTCAAAACGGAACATCGCCAGAACGAGACATGCTTTTGACTAGCTTCCAAACCTGGTGTGTGATGCTGTATTCCGGTGTAGGATGCTAACCATACACTAGCTTCTGGTATGAGACGGTATTTGTGTTACTATCACTCCTGGTGTGTGGTGGTATCCCTGATACTATCGCTTCTGGTGTGTGGTGGTATCCATGTTATTATCGCTTCTGGTGTGTGGTGGTATCCATGTTACTATCACTCCTGGTGTGTGGTGGTATCCATGTTACTATCTCTTCTGGTGTGTGGTGGTATCCATGTTACTATCACTCCTGGTGTGTGGTGGTATCCATGTTACTATCTCTTCTGGTGTGTGGTGGTGTCCATGTTACTATCTCTTCTGGTGTGTGGTGGTATCCATGTTACTATCTCTTCTGGGGTGTGGTGGTATCCATGTTACTATCTCTTCTGGTGTGTGGTGGTATCCATGTTACTATCTCTTCTGGTGTGTGGTGGTATCCATGTTACTATTGCTTTTGGTGTGTGGTGGTATCCATGTTACTATCTCTTCTGGTGTGTGGTGGTATCCATGTTTCTATCACTCCTGGTGTGTGGTGGTATCCATGTTACTATCTCTTCTGGTGTGTGGTGGTATCTATGTTACTATCTCTTCTGGTGTGTGGTGGTATCTATGTTACTATCGCTTCTGGTGTGTGGTGGTATCCATGTTACTATCTCTTCTGGTGTGTGGTGGTATCCATGTTACTATCTCTTCTGGTGTGTGGTGGTATCTATGTTACTATTGCTTTTGGTGTGTTGTGGTATCCATGTTACTATTTCTTCTGGTGTGTGGTGGTATCTATGTTACTATTGCTTTTGGTGTGTTGTGGTATCCACGTTACTATCACTCCTGGTGTGAGATAGTATCCATGTTACTATCTCTTCTGGCGTGTAATTTTGACCATTCTGTACATCCCCGCATGTAGTAGTATTCATTCTAACCACCATCACCCCTGATGTTTGAAAGCATCCAAAATAAATTTCCCTGTACCTTTTTTTTAATTACGTTTATAAAGATTAAATGCCTGAGAGCGCCTATCATACACTAAGGAATGCAATTTTCTATTTTCGACTCATGTTAATCTATAGCGACCAACAAGCTCTTGTCTGCTTAATTCAAAGTTTTTCGGGACGTTTACTTCCAACTTTTTGAACCCTGAGCAAGTATTGTACCAGAGCACGCATTCATTTCCAGGTACAAAATACACGATATTCTGTCCGCCCAACTGACCTCCTCTAGCATCATCTCCTTTTGAAGGCCATAACTGCCTGCGGGTTTTCAGAACGAAAATCTCGCATTTGAAGAACTGAAACCATTTATCTCTTCGATCTTCCTTTCCTTCGCGGTCCAGAGATCCGGCAGATCGTCTCAAGGGAGTTTTCCAGAGCACAGCTGATGAGATCCCATGATGTCTTCCCTATCAATCTCCCGATCTTTCCCTTTTCTCCGATCACAGGGAAGATTTTTGGGGAGATTTGAGTTATGGTTTGAACGTAGCTGCATTCTGAGGGTCTCTGTGATTATTTGCTCACCTCACCGTGAAGTGTTCTTAAATTTGTTTGCATTTGAGTGCCAAAAGGGACTACAATTTCATAAATTGTAGTTTTGACAAATTAATTCGGAATACTACGAATGATCGGTTAAGCACATCTTTCTGTAAATTATGTTGATATGGCAGTTTTTGCCCCATGGTGCTTCTAACACTTAATATTGACTCATAACCGAATATAGTATGCCGCTGCGTCAGGGCAACAGTCATTGTAGCTATAACTCTCAAAGGTTTTTTTATTCAATGCTTTTTCTTCGCAGGCTATTTCATTTAGCGTCTTTCAATTCAAAGCTCTTCAATTTTGTGTCCCTCAATTCCAAGTTCTTTTATTCTGTCCTTCAATTCCAAGCTCTTCCAATCTGTCCTTCAATTCCAAGCTCTTTCATTCTGTCCTTCAATTCCAAGCTCTTTCATTCTGTCCTTCAATTCCAAGCTCTTCCATTCTGTGTCCTCCAAATTTCGAGCTGTTTCTTCTAAGCTCATTCCTTCTAACGCTATTCTTATTCTTGCCGAGCCCTTTCATTGCAATTTTTTATTACATCTTATTCCATTCTACGGCTTTTAATTAGCAGCAACCAACATTTGAGTTACTACACGTTTCCGTGATCATTCGCCGCTTCAAGTGCCATCATAATGTATGTGAAATTCTAAGAACTTTTTGAAATGGGCAAATTGAAAACGCAGGTTAATTTAATTTCTTTCCTTCACAGCGTACTGTGTGAAAAAACAGTATATTTTCAAACAAATTACTATCTATGCCCGTGTTTTGTGCCACAGCATTCAAAATCGATAACTCAATTGGATAACTACATCAAAGTTTCTGTAATAGTTACCTAATTGAGAACGGTTTTGTACTTAAGTTTGACGCACACTTTGTTGGGTGCATCCATCTGCATTGGCCTGAGCAGAGATAGTTACTATTTGTTTTTTCCAATTCCTTACTTTGTCACATCAATATATCCAAATACCCATCTGATTACTAATTCCTTATTATAAAACACTAATACATCCGTCTTTGATATATCCAATACTGATATATCCGTCAATGATTTATCCAATGTTGACATATCCAACACTGGTATTTCCGTGTCTTATAAATCTGACACTGATATATACGTCTCTAATATATCCAACACATATATCCGTCTCTGATAAATCTAACACTGAAATCTCCGTCTCTGATATATACCAAATAAATATTATAACCAAAAAAATATCTCTCATCATCGATTTGACATCTGTTTGATCAATATTTCCTCTGTATTTAATCACACCAATAACACCTCAGTGTTTAATATTTTTAACAATGAAATAAAAATTCTCTCCATCCAACGATAATATAAACAAACTGCACAAGTTACGTAATGTTATTAACCCGCCTCTAACCAACAACAATATAAACAAACTGCACATCAACACCAACAAATCATGTCGTCCATTTCATCAGCCGTGGCGGGCCGCCCAAAAGAGAGAAGTTGCTGCGAGCAGAGCAGGGCAGCGCTGCTGTAAATTTGCAAGCCGTGGACCTGTTCATTAAACTCGCGCGAAATAAACCACTCTGCCAGCCAAACTGGAGGGAACGTCAAAAAACATCTGTCTCTGGACCATTACTGTGAATTGCTCGCTGCGCTGAGCACGCAGAATGTTTTGTGCAAAGTTCCAGGTTGTGTTCGTTATAAAACGCATGGTTCATTTGCTCTTTAATTCCTTCTTGTATGGTCGGTCAGAGCGTCGTGAAAAACGATCTACTGCGATTATGAGGTTCTCAGATACGCAAATGGATATGAAGCAAAACTACTTTCATTTCTAAAATTTGAATTTATATGAAATTGACACTTTTCTTTGTCAAATTTCATTCGTCACAAAGACACATTCATCTGTCATACGGATGCCAATTTCGTTTCGATTTTCTTTTACGATTTCACACATATCAGTAAGAGCGTATGTATGTCACTCGTGATGTTCCACGCCACATGCGTGCTTAAGATCAAGCTACGTGCTTTTTATAATGAATCCAAAAACTGATGCAGAACCAAAGTGATTTTGAAGTTCCGATACAATATTGTCATTAAATTCTACACACATACGTTGTTAATGTAGGGGACATGTACACTGTTGAGAACGTAGAGGACGTAGAGGGCATAGAAGACGTAGAGAATGTAGACGACGTGAAGGAATTTGTGAACGTAGAGAATGTAGAAGACATAGAAGACACAGAGAATTTAGACGACGTAGAGGACGAAGAAGACGTAGAAGACGTGGGCGACGTGGAGAACAGAGTAAGTTGAACGTTGAGGACGTTGAAGATGTTAAGACGTTTAGAACGTAAGAGATATCAGTACGTTGAAAAGCATTGGGTCCATGTAGAGCATTCTCACCGTCCCTTACGTCCTTTTAAGTCCTCAAAGTCCTCTACTGCTAAGTCCTTGACATCCTCAAAACCCTCTACATCAATGTCCTCAGCCTCCTCTATATTCTCAAAGTCGTCCACCTCCTCTATGTTCTCAAAGTCGTCAACCTCCTCTATGTTCTCATAGTCCTCAACCTCCTCTATGTTCTCAGAGTCCTCCAGCTCCTCTATGTTCTCAGAGTCCTCCAGCTCCTCTATGTTCTCAGAGTCCTCAAACTCCTCTATGTTCTCAGAGTCCTAAAACTCCTCTATGTTCTCAGAGTCCTCAACCTCCTCTATGTTCTCAGAGTCCTCAACCTCCTCAATGTTCTCTGAGTCCTCAACCTCCTCGATGTTCTCAGAGTTCTCAACCTCCTCTATGTTCTCAGAGTCCTCCAGCTCCTGTATGTTCTCAGAGTCCTCAAACTCCTCTATGTTCTCAGAGTCCACAAACTCCTCTATGTTCTCAGAGTCCTCAACCTCCTCTATGTTCTCAGAGTCCTCAACCTCCTCTATGTTCTCAGAGTCCTCAAGCTCCTTTATGTTCTCAGAGTCCTCAAGCTCCTCTATGTTCTCAGAGTCCTCAATCTCCTCTATGTTCTCAGAGTCTTCAACCTCCACTATGTTCTCCAAGTCCTGAACGTACCATTGCCTTAGAATATTTTATACCTTAGAAAAGACCAATGCTGCTGTCTCTGATACATATATCGTCTCTGATGTATCCGACACTGATATATCCGTCTTTGATTTGTACAACACTGACATACCCGTCTCTGATATATCCAACACTGATAAATCCGTTTCCGATTTACCCAGCACTGATATATCCGTCTTTAATAAATATCCAACACTGATAACTCCGTTTCCGATGTACCCAACACTGATAAATCGGTCTCTAATATAACCAACACTGATGTATCCGTCTCTTCATTTCTAGCGGATCAGTGAGAAAATTCGACTTCTCAGCCAGTGACAGAAGCAATTTGTTTTTCAAAGCCACGTAATCTCGGATGCCAGCACTAAAATAAGAATTCTTATACACCAATCGAATGAGGCTGTTTGGATGTGTGTAGAGCCGCAGGCGAGTAAACACTTCAGCTCCCGTCGAAATTTTTTTTTAAATTCCTCACACGCAAGTCTTTTCTAGGAGAGCAAAGCCTTTTGATGAGGCTCCCATGGCTCATAACCTTTCGATGAGTTCAAAAATCGCTGCCAACATCTGCGCAAATTAGCAGAGCAAGGCCGGTCCAGCTTTCATGAGGGTAATGACGTTCGTTCGACGCAAGCATCCGCAGTACTTTAATCGACGGTCTAGATTGCCGAGCGGCTGCGAAAAACTGCGCCGCTCCACGCCCGATATTTGAGTTGCAGGTAGCGATTGCGCTGAAGTGGACACTGTTGCGCAGCTGCTGCGCTGCGCCGGCGCTGCCACCAACATCAATGATGCGCTTACTGTCGCCGGCCTGCTCCGAAGACCCCGCAGCTTTTAATAGAAATTTCAAAAGTCTGTGAGAGGAGCTATTAATCGAGTTGTATGCATACAAATTTCTATGATATTTGCTCGAATGTTGATAAATGCATTTTCTTCCGTCATGAATGTTGAGAGCATATTTGCTATGGCTGGAGAAATGCTTTTTTAATGTAGCGTGTGAGATTCGCCTGCCACACTCTCGACACATCTTTTTTTAGTGCCTTCAAAAAACTTCATTCGCACATGAAAAATGAATATCTGACCGAACACATTTGAACGGTGTTTTAAAGAAGACCTCACACTAGACTATTAACGTTCAAATACTGTCCACTTGTGCTAAATGATCTTGTATAGAATGCACAACCGAAGCCCAGTGATGCATATTGCACGCACACCACTCATTCCCTTCAATTGTATGCGCAGCAATGGTGTCCTAACGCGTAGTAGGCAACTAATTACACCCTGAGACATAATACGATCACCAATCGCTCCTATACACTATGTGCACCCACCAATCCAACTCTGGAATAATGTATACTCACTCCCTAAAATAATGTATAGACACCGATCAATCTCTAAAACAATACACACACGCAAATTACTCCCTAAGACTATGTACACACAGACACCAATCCCTCTCTAAAACTACACACACACACACACCAATCGCTCCCTAAAACTATGTACACTTGCACACACACACACCAATCCCACCTAAAACAATGTGCACACGCCGATCACTCCCAAACACAATACACACCCAGCCGCGTTACAACAAACGTAGTGTTGCGAGCTGCGTGTGTGTGTGTGTGTGTGTGTGTGTGTGTGTGTGTGGAAATGGCCACTCTGCGCGGCCATGCAGATGGCATAATACGACGCCAATTCATCTGCATTGCATGCAAGAAAAACTGAGCGTAACTTTTGATGGTGACTTCCCGTGGCCAAATGACCGAATAGATGATCTTCCCTCTTTATGAGGAGCCCTGGCGGGAGAGCTTGGTAAGCCTCTTGTTCTTCATGTATTTCTTCTTCGTGACAAGCACTCATGTTTATGTGCTTTCAGTGTTCCATTGCAGTCTTTTCAGACCAGTGACCTCTTGATACGCATGGTAGACGCTAGGCATGCATACATGTTCGTATGGTAATTTCAGACCAGAGCTGAGAATTAGGTAGGCCTTGTTTTTGTTGAAATAAAATGTTTTTGTTATGTTAAGGACCACCTTTTTTCGGTTCACAGCTGTCCTGTTTTTCAGCACCTACGACTTTCTTCTTCATCTTTTATCTTGTTTCATAAGCTTCTTTCTCAACTTACTGTTTATTTCCACCTTTTGCATAGATTCCGCGTTCTCTTAAGTCCATACCAAATGGTGTCTTCCTCTGGCCTCTTTGGAAACGGTTAGTTAGGCTTAAAACTAACTTATTATCTAATCTTATCTGTGGTCTTTTCAGACCACTGATTCGATCTGCATGGTAAGCACTAGGAATGCATTCATGGTCCTAGGGTTTTTTCTGACCACTAACTTGCTCTGTATGGTAGGCACTTAATTGGCATGTTTTCATGGTCCTACGGTCTTTTCTGACCACTCATTTCTTTTTCTGCACGGTAGGTACTAAGCATGCAATCATAGTCCAATGGTCTTTTGACACCACTGACTTAATGTTCTGCTTGGTAGGCACTAGAAATACATTTATGGTCCTAGAATTTTTTCCGACCACTAACTGGATCTGTATGGTGGGTACTAGGAATGCATTCATGGTCCATGGTCTTTCCTGACCACTAACTTAATTAATCTCTATGGTAGGCACCACACTACTCAATGCAGAAGGTACCACATGAGGGATGATTACAGAAGGTACCACATGTGGGATGATTACAGAAGGTACCACATGAGGGATGATTGCAGAAGGTGCCACATGAGGGATGATTGCAGAAGGTACCACATGAGGGATGATTGCAGAAGATACCACATGTGGGATGATTACAGAAGGTACCACATGAGGGATGAGTGCAGAAGGTACCACATGAGGGATGATTGCAGAAGGTACCACATGAGGGATGATTGCAGAAGGTACCACATGAGGGATGATTGCAGTTGAAAGTCCGGAACATTTGCATATTTCATATCTAAAAACTTCCTAATATGAGATTCAACAAAACCACTAGAAAATCCATTATTCCTAAAAAACACTTTTAAAAGCTTAAAAATGAATGAGGAAAAACTGAATTTAATCAAAGTTTTATTATGCCGTGCTTTTTTGTGTGCAGCTCTTATCGGTTTCTACATGAGGAATTTTCCTTTTTGAAAGTATTTTTAGGAATAATGGATTTTCTAGTGGTTTTGTTGAATCTCAAATTAGGAAGTTTTTAGATATGAAATATGCAAATGTTCCGGACTTTCAACAAGCAGCAGACTCTGTACGAACGCTCTCTCTATGTTTCCCTTACTTTGGACCTCAGTCAGAATTTATGAAAAAACAAATACTGGAGCTCCTACAAAAATATTTCAGCAGTGTAAAATTTAGATTAATATTAATAAATAATCACAAAATTGAATCATTTTTTAGGTTCAATGATAGACTTCCTATTGAGATGCAGGCATCCCTATTATACAAATATAGTTGTGTACTTTGTGCATCTGAGTATGTGGGCATGACTACCAGTACTCTGGGATGTAGGATTGCCGAGCATCAAGGTAAGAGTCATTGAACGGGAAACATTCTAGCAAGCCCATCCAACTCAGCCATCCGAAATCATGCTTTTGAATGCGGCACAGCAGTCAAGAAAAATAGTTTCAAAGTCATAGCCAGGGCAAAGTTGTGTTCGGAATTGCGGATTTTAGAGTCTCTGTTCATTTTTAAAACAAAACCTGTTTTAAATGATCATCTTAGCTCGTTTCCTTTTTCCCTAGTCAATAAGTAATGTCCTACATTTTTTTAAGTTGTTTTATTTTTTGTATATTTTACAAATGAATTTTGGTTCGAATTCGTATTGCTGATGATGAGCGAAGGCTCGAAACGTCCATTTTTACGAGTCTTTCACAGCCTCGAGAATATATTTTAATGAAAAATGTTTTATACCATTTTCCTGGTTCTCTCTTTTTTATTGACAATTTATAATTGTTTAAAACAGAACGTAAGCAAAACAGAGTTGAAAAACTTTATTACTAAAACGCTAAAAATTATGCCATGTTTTTGTTGATTATTTTGTTCAAAGTACGAAACAGCGTATTTATACCTATTACCTAATACTGTCATTGATATCTATTCATTGTGGGCTCGTAAAAATACATGAAATCTCAAAAAAAAAACCTACACTTCAGATGACGGGGAAACATTATTTCTGAACACAGAGTAAAATTTAAGGTCCTCAAATACAGAAGATTAATGTAATTGAAAAATCATATTTGCAAATAATAAAATTGATGATCATTTTAGTTCAGACAACGCTGATAGCTCGTATTAAGAGACTTGCAAACGTCACAAAACATGTCATTAGGAATATCGAGACATTGTCTTTCAATTCCTTAGTTCAATGCAATGGTCTTTTAACAACATTCCAAGACAAACTTCCTTTTTCCAACCCTAATTGATTTTTTTCCATGCTCTGATGAATTAAATACGTCTGCAATTTAAAAAGACAGCATGTTAGCGACAGTTATTGTGTGAGTATATTTATTTGAGACACCCTGTATAGGTGATTCAATTGAGTAAGAAATATAATTTTCATACCTGAGTGATATGGTATATTTCAGAGTTAAAAATCCGGAATTCGTCTTTAAATGCATCACAAATTCATTTTTTTTATCTATGTCTCGCCTATTTCCCCATCAATAAATACATAGGAAATAGAAACTAGTAATAAATGCGTTGCAAGTTACTTGCAGTGCAGCTCAGCTGATGCAATACATTTTACTCACACAGAGAGAGTGGCAACGCTCTTAAATGTGTCGGTACTCTATTACCAGTGATTCCCTATAACAACATTTTTATCTTTAGGTTATGCTATTATGTATTGGTAGATAATGACTCATATTTGAAGAAACCAAAAGGTATGTTGTGATCATAAGTATTTCTGGTCTTTTGATCATGTTACGTTACATTGATAATAACTAGTGGTTTGTCAAAACCTAAAGCTATGTTCTGAAACATAAAGACTTCTAGTCTTCAGGTTATGTTGTTACTATTGATAATGGAAATTTAATTAGCTTATTATAATGTTAATAACTGCAATATTAGTAGATTATTTTCAGCTGGTACCATTAACCTGGTACCTGGAACCATTTTGAAACAAAATATTCATCTTGAAAAGTGTGAATAGGTGGAGTAGGAATCGGTGTTGGAGTCGCCAAATTCTAAAAAGGTGGAGTCGCAGTCAGAGTCGGGAATTTATTCCTCCGACTCGTACCCTGGCTGCAACAGAGGAAAAAAAATAAAAGCCCAGTCACAGCCGCTGGAAGGCGTCTAACACCAGCTGTCTCTTTCCTGACACAATTCGAACAAAGTTTCCCCAGCACAATTAAAGAAGAAAGCTCCCCAACTTTATGCAGGTACAATTCCACCATACTTAATTCAAAAACAATATTTTGAGTTGCCTCAGAAGAGAATTTTTTCAAAAAGTCCAACATTCAGTAACCACGCTTCTGTAAAAGCAAAAAAAAATTCTGCCTATAAAAGTTAATTTCAAAGTGTATTTTATACGTAGAATACATTGTTGCAACGCTGTGCCCCGGGAGTATTTGGGAATAATGTACCAAGATAAAGAAACGAATTCCTATGTATCATCTCTGGGCATGATAAATTCTCCTCAAGCATCGGCAAAACAAGCACAAACAAATCATGCACAGACATGCTCCCAAATTTGTCATTCGGAAATACACTTCACTCATGCAATGATCACAATGCTCTGAAAACTCAAACAAATCACGTCTAAAAATAAATTCTAAAGAATCTTTCGTCAGCTACTGAACAGATGCGCTCTCGCTTGGTAGTTTTTCGAACACTCGCGGCTTGTATTTCATCTTTTTTGAGGGTCATGAATAATATTGATGGCGTTCGGGATCGGCGTCTGCGTGAAAGAATGCGACGGAATCGCCTCATAAGAGGGAAATATACCCTCTGTATTTACCCTCTATAAGAGGGAACATTTGCCCTCTACATTGGCCCTCTACATTCCCTCGTGACCTTGCTCTGGCCCAAAATATTTAAGCAATAAAATAGTACTGGATCATTGCCTTTCTTGCATCCCGACTCTCCGGCAAATGGGCCGAATATTCACTCCTACAATTTTGCTTATTTCCAATGTATGTATTTTGGATGGCCCGTTATGAGCATCAGGTTTTGCTTTTTTAGGTCATGAGCATGTCGTTTTATGCTTCACGTGTTTGAGAGCTGTAAGTACATAAATTTAATTACTTGCATCGTAAGCGAGTTTCCACTCATATGGGTAAAATTGGAGACAGTTTTTCAACTAATCCGATGCTTGGTTCAAGTTATGCACAGCTGGGACTAATTTTTCATCCGCATAATTTAACGTTCGCACGAAATTTTTAACTCGAACACCGGCTGAATTCCAGCGTGAGTGGGTCACGAGGAAAATCTATGAATTCGAGTCTATAATTTGAGACATTTCAGATTAACGATAATATTTTCGGCAAATGTGTGTTCGTTAAGTGTCATTTTTCCATAAACTTAAGCTTAAAAAAAAATCAGTAGTACATTAAAAACTTTGAAAAGTTCTTGGTACTAAATTTGCGCGAGTATTTTCTACATAAGTTTCGTCGCACACACTCCGAACACACTAACACCAGAATGAAATGTAAACTTACGCTT
>JACJUY010003536.1:62040-83948 GCA_014220935.1 Platorchestia sp. MABIK
CCCTCTCAGCGTTACCCATCAACATGTGCCCTCTCAGCGATACCCATCAACATGTGCCCTCTCAGCATTACCCATCAACATGTGCCCTCTCAGCGTTACCCTTCAACATGTGCCCTCTCATTTATCCTTCATGCCAACTTGTCTTATCATGCTCCTCTCTTAACAGTTTGTGATCCATTCGAACATCAACTACCATCGGTCATACATTGCAACTGTGCTTTTCCGTGCCTTTAATTTCCTTGTGTAATTAGGATGAGAGAGAGAGAGAGAGGGAGATAAGTTGTACTGAAAATGTTAATAACGGAGTTTTGGTTGACGCTCCGCACTTCACCCACAACACTCGGTTCACTAAATAATTCAGCTTTCATGATACCGGTTGGGAAATTTCTACTCATGTAAAAAAGAAACAGAATTGCTACCTAAATGCTCTTCGACCCAACGCATTGCATTTGTTAGAGTGTTATGCTTCAATAACTCTATGCTCAACATGAAATTTAAATACCAAAGTGCACTTTATCTGCAAATTTTTTGAGAGAGTATCTATGCTCAATAGAAATATGGATGCCGAAATGCACTTTATCTCTCGTCTTCATTACATTTCTAAAAGCTAATTTAGCTCATAGTACCTCGTTCGTAGCTACAATAAACCAATTATGTATGACAAAGTTCTTCATTGCTCATTCACGTTTCTGTTACCAATTATGTTTACTAGTGCACACGTGCTGGTCGGCATTAGTCTGAAGAACTTCACTCCTTCTTTCTTGAGTTGAATTCTCTCGTGCCACTTAATGTTGTCCAGCGCTATGACGAAGAATATCCTCGCTTCTTTCATGTGTTAAGCTCTCTTTAGCTACTCGGTGCTGCTCTGCATTATTCCGTAGAATTTCCAAACGCCGGTCAAGGGTCAATTTAGCTCTAGCTTTTCGTTGGCGAGCAACATTGCTTCGTCTTGCCATTTCGCGTCGTTCATCCGATCGTCTTCGATGTTTCTCTTGCTGTCGGAGTCTTGGTACTTCTCTCTTGCGGTTGGACACATTTCTATCTTTGGTGGCCTCTTTTGCCAGAATTTTATTTTGAAATGTCGTCTATTATCTCTTCGAAGCTTTTCAAGAAAATCACAATTTCGAAAACAATAACTCAAGTTCCAAAATCTTGGGCCTTATACCCAGTGGTAGCCAGGTTACTGGTCGAACGAATTTAAAACATTTCTTTTTGCCTTTTCAATGTAAAATATCAGAGCGACAGGATAAATTTCAACAGCGAAAGCTGCATAGAAAATTTATTTTCTAAAACTAAGCCGATTGCGTATTGTGGATACCATATTCGAGAGGGGGTCACACGGACGGAGAAACGGACGGACGGACGCGGCTACTTATATAAAAGTGATTAGAAGTACATTTTTCATGTCAATTATTTCGAAATAAAATGCAGTACTTCTGAAATTTCTTGCAACGCCTCAAATAATGAGATTTTCATTCGTCAATTAGATTTTAACTTTCTTTTTTACTTGTATCAACAAGGAACACAGCGTTTCAGAATTTATTATCACTAATTTTTCAACCTTGTACTTTTAATTCTACGATGGTTTTTTTATCGTGGTACAGGTCATCCTCATTTCTTAGAAACATCACAAAAATGAATAACTTATTCGTTTTGAAAATGAATTATTGTGAGCTGCTTCTAAAAAGATTAATTTTAGCAAGCATTAACGAACTCATTTTTAAGACCCAACCTGCACGCTAACTTAAATCCAACTTGAAACAAGGAAGCCAAATTCAAGTCTGAAATATAAAAAAACAATTTGAAAACGAAGTCAAAAATTAATAATGGAATAAGTTTTAAACATGAGTGACTCTGTATGCAGAGGAAATGACAAAAAAATATTTGAAGTTTGAAAAGAATTTCAAACACTTTTTGTCTTTCAAAAAGGGTTAATAACACTTTTTATGTTACTAAAGGAGTACATATCACTTTTTTTGTTTCTGAAAAGCGAATAACACTTTTTGCATTTTAAATACTTCGCTCAGCGGGTTCCAGCTTTTCACCTTTTCATCTACTCAATGTAGATCACGGCCATCAGAAACCAACGCCGAAATTATGCTTTATGAAACAACATACCTACAATGCAAGAAAGATCTACTGTTGTACAAAATAGCAGCATTTGTACAATATAAGAATAGCTGCTGAAGTGCTTATTCAAATGAGTTAAACAATGAGAGATCGAATGCTTTTCAGTCTTTTCTTCATAGTTTTACCTTGCAAAATTCATTCTTGTACGCATAATTATGAATTGAATTCAGACAAAATATTTTAGTGATTGTTAAAACTTATAAATTCATTCTCATTGAAGTTGTCCAAATTTGAAAATTTAAATTATTTAAATTAAACAAGCAGGACTAAAGGCTGGTAGCCGTTCTTTTCAGACGATGTGAAGATATATAATAGAGGAAAACTTCCTCTATTTGGTGTGTTTTCCTGTCATTCCTGAACGAATGCCTGCGTTTATTTTCTTGTTTTAATGATCTCAATTTAGTCTGTTTTTTTCATTCCTGAATGAATGACTGCATTTCTTATTTTGTTTTAATTTTTCATTCAATCATAAGGAAGAATTTTCCTTTTTTTCTAAAAGAACATCTCAACCTAGACACTCTTAAGATTTTTCCAAATCTCATTTCATTTGTACATATCTTTAGTATCGAGCTGTGAGCGCCGTAAATTAGGTGTGTTGAGCTGTATTATGAATACTGAAGAGCTTGAAGTGAATAAAAGTTTAGAACTAATAATGGAATTTCAAATCAAACTCGTATAATAGACAAAGACCGCACACAACATTGTCTATATATCTATATCAAACATTGTCTATATCTATTTCAAAGAATATAAAATTTCCTTCCGAAACTTACGATGGAACAAAGCCTAAAGCTATTCATGTAGACCTATGGAAACAAAAAATCTATTTTTATTTTTCATTCAAATACCCTTTTTTCTCGTCTAGATGTCTTCTTCCTTGATCGCTTTTTCCAATATTCTGCGCACAAGCTCCATCTCCTCTGGATTCGTCTCATTTTTTTATCTTGATCTTAGTTTTTCTAGTGATTCTCTGTTTCTCCTCTATCTGTTAACTTTTTCTTCCTTCCATGTACAAGAAAATTTCCTTGGGCAATTGTAAAAACAGCATGATGAAATAAAGAATGACAATACAATACTGTACAATACAATACAACAGACTAAAGCCGGACAAAACAATATTTTCAGCGGAGCCGGAAATTTTCCGCTATCCACTTACCTTATCATCCACTAACATAATTATCATCCATTAATTATTATCAACTAGCATTTTTATCCATATTTTATTCCCCTATATTATCATCCACCAACGTTATTTTCTATTAACATTATTATTACCTATCCACTTATCATGAACATTATTCACGTATTATGATTATTATCTACTTACATTATTATCAATCCATTCTTCACTTCCCTACTCTTAGTCGACCAGACTTTCATAATTCCTTTTTATTCACATAAGCAAAGTTCCCAAAGAAATCATTGCTTCACAAATTCCTTGAATTTTCATCAAAACCGAAAAGCTCGCGTTGTAGAAAAATACCGAAGTTTTTCTTTCATTCATAAATTCCCAGTTTTCTAACGAATTTTTCTCATTGCCATCTCCCGTTAAAATTTTCCTCTGCACTCCGACACATAATCAACACTTTTATGTTAACTCTCTTCCCGCAACGAAAGCATATTCAATTTCATTCCGAGGTTCATTTCTTAAACCTCATCTGAGGTTTTGGATCAAGTATCATCTGGAGATTATTTCCAGGCCCCTCACAACACCATACTGTGCAAAACAAACCCATATTTGTTGTCAACCTCATTTTTCCAATGACGTATAATCTTTTACGATGAAATATTCTGAATAATTCAGATTGGTAACATGGACTTGTTTCGTCCCAATCTCACATCTTTTCAAAACAAATGGAAATTGATACACTTGATATAAAGCTTATGATTTACTAGTAAAGAGCCAACACACTTGAGATAAAGATTACTATTTACTACATGACATTTCATTCGAAGCTACGAGTTCTCGTTCACAAATGCCTGAGAATTAGGTATCCGAGAGCGGTTTCGTTAAATGAATGCATCAAGATACTCAGCTGTGTGAGAGTTGTCACAGATGATTGGCAGGAGTGGGCGACTGCTCTTTGAACACTCAGTAGAAAAGCCATTATTTCTTTGCTGTTGCGCGCTTCAGCACAATGACGAGTCTTAGTGGGATTTACAGGTGGCAGGCTGACTTCTTATTCACTGACTGACTTTGGTGGAATAAGAAGGGTTTTTAGTGTCAGCACAGAGACGATCACAGGGAATCTTCATGGGATTTGCAGGTGACAGGCTGGCTTCTCATTCACTGACTTTAGTGGAATAAGAAGTGTTTTTAGAGCTGCAGCCCACACTCAACGGGTGAGGGGCATGGAGTGTGATCACGTACTCTTGGCTTTGATGTGCCTCGGGGCTCACTGCTACCCTCGGTTATGCCAGCACAACCAGGTGGTTCGAAAGCAACCGCTCGAGTGGAACATATTCGTTTTAAAAAAAGGATGCTTTATTTCAATCAAGCCTGATACTCATCATCTTGTACATTGTTTTCTCAAATGCCTTATACCACACCAGGACGCAATGACGATTACCCCCGGTCAAGCCGATACCCATTTCAGACACCTGGGCAGAGTAGGGAATTGTGGCCGAGTTCTCCCTTTTCCCAACGGGGAGAAATACCGGGAGGCACTGCCTGGATTTTTCCAAGTCTCATCCGATTTGTATCTTCAATATGGAGCTATGAAGGCTGTAAATTAGGTGTGTTGAGCTGTATCATGAATACTGAAGAACTTGAAGAGGATAAAAGTTTGGAACAAGAATAGAATTTCAAATTGAACGAGGTCTAGGAAAGATCAAATTCATGCTGAAGTGCATCGAAAAATGTCTAGATAAATCGATAAGCTATAAATTAATTCCTGTAACGAAATTCTTCCTAAAATGTCAAATTATATCATTCTGAATAGAGGAAAAAAAATTAAAAATTTCTTCAATGGCGGTCGCTGGAGATTATGATGATATAGTAAAAAAATTTTCGCAGATGCAACGCCTTCGTGACTTATGGTCTGAGATATTCTGAGGAAAGTCTTACAGAACATTCGCAGCGTGAGCACAGATGATATCGTAGAAAACTCGTGATGAATTATATCTTCAGTGCGATCGACGCAGTCCATGTTGGAGATTCGAAGTGAATACGCAGGCCTGTCGCAACACTTGTTGCATGGCGCAGGAAATTCATAAGTAGACGCGAGATCCATGTGGTGAATCATATCAGTGTAATGCAAAACTTTAATAAATTCAAATTGTTCAAATGGTCGCATGAACTTGCATATTTTAATTATACTCGTATATTAGTAATAACATACGAATTGCCATCCCAAATTTGAAGTTTTCGCGTTCCTACCATCCTCATTAGCAGTGTCATAATTCCCGTTCAACTATTAATGAGCACCTTTAACATGCGTAGTAACGAAAACTTCATGCTTGGCTTGACAGAACATTTCCACAGTGCGAAAATTAACGCAAATAAACGTTTCTAAATCAATACTCTCACACCTAATTTTTTCACTACAACTAATATATTGCACAACTAATATTGTACAACTAATATATTGCACAAATAATATTGTACAACCAATCCCACGCTCACATCATGTCGGTTATGTCGTTCTCACCGCTTATTAGTCTTTGATATTGAATACTTTATTTCATGCAAAAAAAACGAACTTCTTTCGAGATTAATGTTAGTTTTTAATATCTCTTAAGATTGCTGCAGCGCGTGCTACAGCTGATGCATAAAAGTTTTTGATTTAGCACACGTATATAAGCGCTGGTACAGGGTGCGACAGTCAACCCTGCATTTTACGCTTTTACAGCCTCCACGAAAATGCAGGATTGACTGCCAGCCAATCCACACAATCCTGCATTTTACGCTTTTACAGCCATTATGAAAATGCAGGATTGACTGCCGCACCTTGTACAAGTTCATTGACTTCTCTCAGAGCATGAACAAGGTATCCATGACCCTGAGAAAGACGTTCAAAAGTTATGCTGTTTCTAAATTACGTCATAACGAATGCTTGCTTTCATTTAAAACTCGGATTTTATTAGTCAATGCTGAATTTAACTTTTTTCATAACAAAATGTAATTTAAAATGTAATTTAAAATGTAATTTAAAATGTAATTTAAAATAGAATTTAAAATAGAATTTAAAATAGAATTTAAAATAGAATTTAAAATAGAATTTAAAATAGAATTTAAAATAGAATTTAAAATAGAATTTAAAATAGAATTTAAAATAGAATTTAAAATAGAATATAAAATAGAATTTAAATAAGAAGAAGTTTGTATTCTACACAATAGTCTCACGGTGTTTTGAGATGCATAAAGGCCGGCGTAAAGAGATTGACCTTATCACTGAATAAAAAATTAGCAAACTCTGATAACAAAAAAAAATTAGAAAATAATATCTAAAAGTTTGTTTACCACAAGTGATACAGCAATAGATTGTATCTTAAGTCTAGAACAATGGACATATTTGAGCACAGCTACTTGTGGCCCGAATAAGTTCAGCGACTTCTAGACCATTGCTTTGGAACAGTTGATTGGATAAGAAATTTTACAAATGAACGTTATTATTGTAAATCTATAGCGTAGGATCAAACCACTAAATAAATTTAAACCAATTTTTATCTAATTTTATTTTAATCCAATCCAATTTAAACCAACTTTTATCTGATATTAAAATAAACAAATGTACTCGTTTTGACTCGGTCTCGGTATATTTCAATTTTAACTTATTCTCAATCTGACGCAGAGTAAATTTCATGCTTCGTTACAAAGTGTAAGTGAAATAGCTCGTCAATTTCAGATAGTTTCCTGAATTCAGAATCACTGTACCAATAATGATTTCGTCCACATTTGCAAAACTTTCTAACAAATTTTTTATAACTAGTGGAAAAATGTTCACCATTCTCGTGCTTTTGCATTGGAATTTTACATATTATAAATTTTTTCTCGAGTAGTTCTTGAAGAAATCATTTTGTTTATGTTCCTGCTAAACAAATTTGAAAATGCAAGGCAAAAAAGGATTCAGCAAACTAATATAACTTCAACTGTCCAGAGAGCAACAGCGTTCGATCCCTTATAAAGGAAGATGTTAATACCGTCATTCACGTCAATTTTTTTCCTGTATCGTAAACGAAATGATTGATTCCTAAATACCGTGAACTGACCCCTTGCATTGATGACTTTAATACGGTTGATAGCTTGACAAAAATAAAACTCTGTTGTCTAACAGAATTTTAGATTCACTCTTCCACTGGGAGGGTTACAAACTCTCAAAAAATGATACCAGATGGCAGTATAATGCTCTGTAAGGGAGACAAGTATTTCCGTGTGGTTTTTAATGCAGAAAGGAAGAGTGTATTTCGTGTATTGTTTGATATTGGAGTTCAGATTTTTGCAGTCGAGCGTATCTTTCTTACATTTGGAAGACTTGGATACCGTTTTCGTACCGCCCTCCATCCTAGCTTGACGCATCTTTTACCTACTCCATAGTGGGAAACGTTCTATACAGGATGTTCCCAAAATGCATCCATTGATTTTAAATATTAAAAATGTGTATCTATGATACTGTTGGATAGTTTTTGTCAAGGTACATTTACAAGGGATGTAAGTTGAATAAATATATCTGCATTAAACTATCCTGGGATCATAGACACACATTAGTATCATACATACACATTAGTATCAAAGAAACACTTAAGTATCACAGATACACATCAGTATCAGAGATATACATTAACATCATAGACACCCATTAGTATCATAGAATCACATTAGTTTGATAGTATCATAGACACACACTAGCGTCATAGATACAAATTAGTATCTTAGATACACATTGTTAAAAAAACTAAAATCAGTGGATACATTTTTCGTGAACACCCTGCATGTATTTTCGAATGCAGGAACAAATGTCCCAGGATTTCTCTTCATGAGGGAACTTTGCGCTGCTCCAAAGAGCAAGCACTCCACGGCTACTCCACAGTCTGTACCCTCCCTCCTGCCATTAGCGCTCGCCTCACAAGACGAGGATGAGGAGAGACCACTCGGCTCCCTCACAGCTACTCGGTTCCTTTCCTTCTCATTTAGATCTATCGGACAAGATCATCATTGCTTCATTACCTGTGCCCTGCATTTAGAGCGATGCCCAGGGCACTCCTTTGGTGCATTCAATCATGCCTGCAAATTGGTGCCGGGAATACCCCTTATGAAGGTTCCTTCTCGCCAGTTACTCTCTGGTGCATGTGGTACAGTTGTTCGATATGCTGCGTCGCTAGGAAGGTGAAAACAAGAAAGAAAAACAGTTTATTTCCAGTTAAGTTCAAACGTGAAATGTTGGACATTGGTTTTTAAAATTTCTTTACATGAACATCTTTAATAGATAATTAGACATTGGTAGACATACCCATGGAAAATATCGAAACCCAAAAAAATGATTGATGGAAAAGCACAACAAAAATTACCCAGAACTTGTGTTTCGATTGTGCTTAAATTATAATTAAAATAGGTACTTCACTTAATAAAACACGTCACGCTTATATGCGTTGAAACATATTTTTCAAAGGGAGACTGACCACGACGGATACTGAGGGGTCAACTACCTTTTCATAAAATTCAAACCTAATCACTTTCGATTGAAAAACATCACGGAGCGTAGTGAAGTCGACTGGAAAACTTACGCTATCGGTTGTACCTCTACAACAACGTGAATTTTGTGAAATTCTGGAAACATTTTCTCTCGCATTTCTCTTTAACTCTCGCTGACGCTGGACTTTGTGTGAAACTGAAAGGTAGAAATGAGAGGTAGAAAGAAGAAGTAGAAATGAGAGGTAGAAATGAGAGGTAGAAAGAAGAAGTAGAAATGAGAGGTAGAAATGAGAGGGAGAAATAAGAGGTAGAAATAAGAGGTTGAAATAAGAGGTAGAAATGAGAGGTAGAAATGAAAGGTAGAAATGAGAGGCTTAAAGGAGAAGTACAAATGAAAGGTAGAAATTAAAGGTAGAAATGAGAGGTAGAAATGAAAATTAGAAATGAGAAGTAGGAATGAGAGGTAGGAATGAGAGGTAGAAATGAGAGGTAGAAATGAAAGATAGAAATGAGAGGTTTAAAGGAGAAGTACGAGTACAAATGAAAGGTAGAAACTAAAAGTAGAAATGAGAGGTAGAAATGAAAATTAGAAATGAGAAGTAGGAATGAGAGGTAGAAATGAGAGGTAGAAATGAGAGGTAGAAATGAGAGGTAGAAATGAGAGGTAGAAATGAGAGGTAGAAATGAGAGGTAGAAATGAGAGGTAGGAATGCGAGGTAGAACTGAAGGGCAGAACAGTCGCCTCATTCAGCCTCTGCGAGGCAATTTTCCTGACTTCAAATGACGCAACTTTGAGTTTAGTTTCGCAATTGCATGAAATTTGCCAGCGGGTATGAAATTGACGCAACCTGCTGGTGCTCAACGCGCAACTTTTGACGGATGCTGCGTAACACAACTATTGTAACAACTATTTGTGGCAGAGCTAATTGCTTATACTTTTTATAATAATTATATCACAACTATTTACAGCTCAGTTAATTGCTCATACTTTTTATGATAATTGTAACACAACTATTTATGGCACAGCTAATTGTTTATATTTTATTTCTGCAGAGTTTTCTACTGCGCTTATGTATATTTATGTGTTATTTACATCCCATTTTTCTAAAAAGGAGGGCTGTTTTGGTATAATGTACTCGAAACTGATAGATAAACAATGTCGGACGAAAATTCAAAATTCAAACTTCAATTTGCTGCGAACAAAAAATTAACGTTGACAAGATAAATTTTTTCTTGGAAAACAAATTATCTGATTACTTGGAAGACCTCCTCAAATAAAAAAGTCATAAGTCCACGATGAAGTCATTGCAATGAGAAATTAATCGCACAATCCCAGTGAAAATCGACGCAGAGTCTCCCATTTTTCCGTAGTTCGAAAAGTTAAGCGTTTTAAGGTCGATTCAGAGCAGAACAGTGCGCCGATAGTTTTGGTTACAGCGAAGCCGATAGTTTGGTTTGATATCAACTGCTAAGCATTTACTTCCGAGAAATCGATATGCTCTCTACCACAGTGCATACTGCCAAGAAACACTAGGGCAATAGTTGGCAATACAGGAACCGAGCTTGCGGTTCGTTTCCGATCAGAGGAGTTATTGGATGGAATTACTGCAGTCAGTAACATGTGCAGCCATGCTGCAAAAAGCCAGCGTAAAAACAGACATGACATTTAGATTTGATTAAGTATTTATGAAAATTGAGTTGGGACTACTGGTCGGTCAGAAGCATTATGAAAATCCCCTCCGTGGCCACCTGTGGCCTCACGTCGCAGTCAAAGTGTTAATAATTCTGCGCCGAACTGCTGTGATACTGCACTGATTTAGGCCTACTAGGGAAGAGTGGAATAGACGCTTGACGTCTTGTTAAAAAGATTCTTACTTGCATCATCATAAATCACACTAGCGTAAGCTAACACGTAAGTTCTACGTGTATACATGGTACATACTGAACAGTGGTTTGAGGTCCAAGGAAAACCTCAAGGCACCCCATGCATTATGTAATAGGTGAAAGTATACGAGAGCGTTTGAATGAAAACGTTTAGTCAACACAATCACCATCCGATATGTAATTCGTTCACAAAAGAACCGTCTGATGACGGTAGTTGCGGTCACTCTCTCCTACTTTGTGGGAACTTATTTTTCTTTGAAATACAGTGTGGAGCGTAAGAGCGAACACTGAATACAGTGCTTGAGAAATTGGGCAATTATTATTTTTCTTTTTCTTTGAAACTCAGTTTGTGTCTTTTCTTTGTTAATTAACTTCCTAATTTTAGTTTGTTCATTTCTTTTTCTTTGAATCATCCTTATTTTCCTTTGAAACACAGCGTGTGGACCGTAAAATCGGACCCTGCATGCTGAGCTTGAGCACTAGATATTATGCAAAAATAGTGCTCTCGAAATAATCACAAGGAGCTCACTTTTTTTAACGGGAAAAATCTAATGTTGGCAATCAATACAGAAGTAAAATATCCTTGAAGTATTGTCCTATTAAAGTTCTCAGAGAAATGACACACATGTGCAACGGTAACGGTTTCATTCATCAAAACATGATTTAGATTTAGGAAGTTCAAACGAGCGTTCAAACTGCAGAGTCAAATAAACAAAACAAGACCATACTTTGACGAAAAATTAGACCTTTTCTCTAATTTTATATCAGCAATTGAACACCAGGTTCATTTTCGGTCCATCCAGCTTCAGCAGTGCTGCCCCTTTTACAACGCACGCCTACAACGCACAAAATACGGGCCAACTTTCACGAACGACACGCACTTTACGCTGATACAATTCCGTGTTTCCTAAGCCGCTGAAGTTTTGACATTTGCTAGCGAATTTATTCTGAACTCAGGCCCCAAAGTTTTGAAGCTGCGCACCACAGTTACGGAAACGACCTGAATGAGATTTTATGAATAAAAGAAGCAGGCAGAGCGCAAGCAGGGAGCTGAAGGCTTTTTTTCATTTTAAAGGCAGTTGGTCACAACCCCTTCAGTATCAGAGTAGACCGAGTCCTACAAAGCTGGGTCTGTGGCCAAACTCTACACGTCGCCCGAAAAGTTACTTGGACCAACTGAGCATGTGAATCAACTTAGCATGCGGGCCAACTGGGTAAAAGCCAACTGGGTTCGTTGGCCAACTGGGCAAAAACCGATTGGTTTGTGGCCAACTGGATGGGTATGAGAGCCGAGTGGGCACGTGGGCCAACTGGGTAATGGATCTTCTTGGTACCTGGACCAAATGGATATGTGAGCTGAGTAAGTGGATTAAATGGGTAAGTGGGCCAACTGAGTTTCTGGAATAACAAGATACGAGGCCAAATGGGTCCGTGGGCCAATTGAGTGTGTGGAAAAACTGGGTATGTGGGCTAACTGGGCACGTAGACTGAGTACCTAAGCATTTTGGGTCGAGGCATATAAACAGAACGAGTTACAGAGAAGAAATCACTGGCACACATGACCATGACTCATTGTAGTAAAAGAGAGCCATGTTTCAGATTGGAGCTCAGTTCATTTAAATTTTAGTAATCTGGTAAAATTTTCATAATTAGCTCGAACGTAGCATGTTTTTTTTCAACTCTCCGTGCATTAAATAGTAAAAACTTAAATAATCAAGTTTTTAGCCTGATAGGTTTAGTAGAAAAGTCTGCAACACCGCCTCTCTGTTGCGTCTGTGGAAAAAGGACCACGCGTGAAGTTTTGAGGCCGACCAGTTGAAATATAGGACTGCCACCCCGCGCCCACTCCAAAGTTTGGCAGGAGAAGCACTTTATCCTGTCGCTGCTGCTGTCCTCGCCGCCTGCCTGACGTACTGCATGTGCTCTGTGACAACGCACCTGAAAAACTAGGGCATGATAGTATGATATCCTAATGAATTTCTAGTGAAAAACTAGCGCATTCTCGTGCAGTTCTGGTAAAAACTAGTGCATTATAGTGCAGTCCTTGTGGAAAACTAGTGCATTATAGTGCATTCCTTGTGAAAAACAAGCGCATTCTAGTGAAAACTAGCGCATTCAACAATGCATTCCTAGGGAAAAACAAGCGCATTGTAGTGAAAACTAGCGCATTCTATAGTGGATTCCTAGTGAGAAACTAGCGCATTCTAGCTTTCATTCTAGTGTAATTCTAGTGAAAACTAGTGCATTCTAGGTTTGCATTCTAGTATTTCCCTATGTTGTGTTTTACAGTTCAGCTACCCTACGTCGTGTTTAAATAAACGTTACGAAGAAGGGTTCGTTTGGCCAACGATCACCAATTCAAAAGATCCGCCATCGCAAATATATTCTAGTCGATAATCACAGCATATGCTTGGCTCTACGAACATCGTCCAGAACATCGCAGCCAACGGTTACTACAGTACGTCGACGAGCGTCATTTGAAAGCTACGCCCACCCTGATATCCCACTCTGGGAATGCCACGTCACCCACGTCTGAAGAAAGCTACACTGCCGGATACTTCCATTTCTCTTCACATATTTCAACTCTTTCCGTGGACACTTAGAGTCCCGTTCGTTCTATATAAATTACTTGTTAATTAATATGTAAACTTGATCCAATCTAATTATCTGACGACACTTGCTTTTCCGGTAAATTGTTAATGTCGAGTATCGTGAACCAGGACACTTTTGTTCTCAGGCGTAACAGAGACGCCGAAGCGGCCCCGTCTGGGAGGCTACTTCACATCATTACCTCGGCAGCGTTGTGAAGTAGAGGTTGTGCTATCGTCCGCTACCCTCGAGGGTATGCGAGGCGACGATTGATTGAAGTCAAGTATTGACTAATTTGGTTTAATCGCCAATCTGGAATTTGAGTGCAGATAAGTATCTATCAACATGTCATCAACTATTATCATTCATATCTTACTAATTCACATCTAGGCTAGTTGGAATTCGCCTTCAGTGTACGAAGCATTATTCTGTACCTAGGATGTGTACGTAAATTCATTTAATGTATTACATAATCTGTTTCGCTGACTGATCCAGTGACGAGGCCTCACCTCGATATGAGCTTATTATAAATAAATTCCTGTCCATCGATTGTGTTAACTAATTTGAATCTGAAGACGTCATTATTTCAAGTCATCATATTAAGATTAAAGTACTAATTTGGAAGCCTGTTTATTTAATCCTTTGCAATATTTACCCTTTAATTATCAGAAATAAATGTCATCAGAAAATATTCATGACAGAGTAACATCAGAAATATACTGAAAGATACGTCATCGGAAATAAATGACTTATGAATACGATCAAAGTGCTAACAACGAGGAAGGATCATTATACCTAGTGAAAAAACTAATGCATTCTAGCTTTCATTCTAGTGTTATCCTAGTGAAAAACTAGAGCATTCTAGTTTTGTATTCTAATGCATTCCTAATAATAAACTAGTACATTCCTTGTGCGTTGTGAAATATGGTATAAATATCACGGAGCTTTTTCGAATAAAGGTTATACGAACATTGTTGCTGGAAGATCATTCCACAGATGACAGACGAATTTAAAACTTGTTGGTCGCGATGTGGGCTGCCGGTGTACGCGGAGAAAATTTTCATAACAGTGCTGACTGACCAGTAGCCACAAACTCAATTTTTACGTGTACTAAATCAGAGCTAAATCAAGGCACGATGCAGTTAATGTTCACTATTTTCAAAATTGCTTACTACAATTGGAGGGCAAATATGCAGAGTGTCCTAACCCACAAAACACAAAATTTCAAGACACTCAAGTTAGAGGCTTGGTGTTCATTGCAGGGTTGTCAAACTGGCTTTTCATTGCCAAGTTACTAACTAGGAACTAATTAGGAACTAGGCCATTCAGACTGGAAAACATCCAAGCCACTATTACGTGAAATTATCACTAAATCCGCTTTGCTAGTTTTGATCTCTGATTTGTGGGTTAGGCCACTCTACATATTTGCTCTCCAATTGAGCTTAAATTTGAGTTGAATGTTGAACTTGAAAGTTGAATGTTGAACTTCAAACTATTGTTGAAGTAAATAACATCAGTATTCTGTGAAACATGTACGGTGCTTTCGAAATTCGACTTCCTGAAAGCCTAGTAAGACACCAAATTACAGTAGACGTTGTAATGAATATTGAACGTTTGAGCACGAAGTGAAGTAATCCACCACTGAATTTTCTTGCCAAACATCTTGTGAATACTGCAAATGCTCAACATTTGCTTCCAAATAGTTACTTCCAATATTTACTCCACTATATCCTTACAGTGTTTAATTCTAAATATTCTATCCAATATTTCCTGCTAAATGTTTCTATCAAAAATTCCTCACAATTTTTCCTTTTAAAAATTTCTTTCCAATACTTCCTTAAAATAATTCCTTCTAAATATTTCTATCTAATATTCACTTACAATATTTACTTCCAAGATTTACTTTCAATATTTCCCTCCAATATTTCCCTCCAATATCTTCCTATAATATTTCCTTATACCATTTCCCTATAATATTTCCCTCCAATATTTCTTTCCAATATATACCTCCGATATTTACATCCAAGTCAACAGTAACCGTGTAGTTCAATAGAAGATCTAAGCAAATCATTGCAACTCGGGGACAGACCGCAGGTGTGCACCGCAAGCGATGCGTCCACACAGCTGCTGCCGAGCGGCAGAAGTTGCCCTTGCAGTATCCTCACGTAAAAGAAATCGTGAAGAAACCCAGGTACATTTCATGTATTTACTTTCTTTGAAATAAACGGATTTCATTTTTCTTTTCTTTTTCTTAAAAGAATAAACGGACGAAATACTCCGCAGTAGTGACCAGGGTGATTGAAATGCATCATAATTTTCGTAAAAGTATCCTGTTTTTCTGAACATGTACCAGTTTTCAATACCTGCATCCCGTAGAAGTAACCTGTATTTCCTTACAAGTATCCTGTAGAAGCATCCTGTATTTCCTTAAAAGTATCCTGTAGAAGAATCCTGTATTTCCATACAAGTATCCTGTAGAAGAATCCTGTATTTCCTTACAAGCATCCTGTAGAAGAATCCTGTATTTCCTTACAAGCATCCTGTCGAAGAATCCTGTATTTCCTTACAAGTATCCTGTCGAAGAATCCTGTATTTCATACAAGTGTCCTAAGCTTCCTGTAGAAGCATTCTGTACTTCTGTGTATGTTTCAAAAACAGAAAAAGAAAACACCACTCGAGTGTTAAAATCATTTTACATCGACTATTACCGCAGGGCTCACAGTTTTCTTTATAGAATTATAGTACATTTCTGCGTTAAACAATTCTGACGCTATATTCGAATGTTTCTTAATCCTTTTGTACAGTTACAGCTTCAAATTTGAAATTTTCTGTAATTCTCCATTTCACAAAAAAATTGTGTTGATGTTATAATCGTTTCACCTTAATTTCTGAAATGTCATTAATACTATTAATCTCAAAATGAAATATCCCAAACATAAAATCCCAGTCAAAAAAATCACATTTACTAAATCCCACCCAGTAATACCCTTCTTCAAAAACTGCCAAATCCAACCCACAAAGTCCTGTCTATAAAGTTTTGCTTACCACATCTCACTCATCTAATCTAACACAAAAAGTCCCATAAACAAAATTTCAGCCCCAGAGTCTCAAGCACAAAACCCCAACCACCAAATCACACCCACGAGCATAATCCGCGCTACCAAGTCACTCCCACCTAGGCGCATGCTCAGCCTGCTTTGCATTCCTGCTCTTGTTCTCCAAGTGACAACAATGGACGCATCGAGCCCCTGAGGAGCGTGAAATGACTCCTGATGCAGCCCTTATTGGCTCCACGCTGGGAGCAAATTAATTGCCATTTCAGGAATTACTTATCACCAACCACGCCTTTGCATCACACGACCCCCGTGTCATCTATTATCATTTCACCATGCCTCCGAAGAAGTTATTATAGGTAACCCAATTTTAATGACATGCAGAGTCTATACATTTTTGCAGATCTTACAGCTGAAGAGGGTTTCAGTATTGACCTCCTGTAATTTTTTTAAATAAAGGAAAAATGTAGAGTTCATTGGTTTTCGCCATTAACTTTTTAGTAACGTTCTTTCTTGAATGGCGTAGATATTGAAGTAACGTCAATGCACGCTGTGAAATGCACGGTAAAGTTACCGAATAAAAACAAGTAATCGCGACATGGAGCTCATTTTTGTCTGATCACTGGTTTACGACGAACATTTATTGATCTTTGCCATCTGCAATTCTAAAGGAAATATTTTCCTTGCAGAGTCGGTCTCTCGTTTTGCGTTAAAAGGGTCATCACGTCCAACCAAAGTTGCTAGATCAGCCTTCTTTAGGCGAAAATCCTCAATTTTGCCTTTTTTCCAACAAAATCTGACCTTGAAGAACGTTTAGCCTATTTATGGTGAAATTTTATTCGATAGCGTAGAAATTTTGAGAATCTTCGTCAAAAAAATACAAACTGATCAGGTAATCCTGCCGTTAGCTTCTATTTCAGTGACTTTTAAATGAGACGCTCCTCATTATTTATCCTCTTATTTTCATTACTGTGTTAATAATATCACTCTCATATCCGTACAACACCTTATGAGGTAACATAACCAATGCATGAAGCTTACTCCCTTTCTGGTGTCGAAATTCTTGCGTTTGATATACTGCGTTAATTACGAACGAAGATATTATTTTCCTCTTTGTCTGAATTGCAATATAAATTAAGCCCAATGAATTGATATGGTTGAAAGAACATACGTTCCATAACTCACTCAAATGAATAATGTTGTGAAACAGCGATTGGCTTTGAATTTAAACGAAGGATTGCTCTCCACCAACACGAGCTACGTTTCTAAGAGATGCGCTCCTACCTTGAGCGGATAATGCCTTCTTGAAATTGAGTATTGTATAAAGGCACAGGATATTTAAGTGAACTCCAAGAGGCTCGTTATTTACGCAAAAAATAAACTTCAAGAGGCTTGTTATTTACGTTGAAAAATAAAC
The DNA here is from genome assembly GCA_014220935.1 of Platorchestia sp. MABIK. Lineage (NCBI taxonomy): Eukaryota > Metazoa > Arthropoda > Malacostraca > Amphipoda > Talitridae > Platorchestia > Platorchestia sp. MABIK. The sequence goes on from JACJUY010003536.1 coordinate 79,745, forward strand.
TCCAAGAGGCTTGTTATTTACGTTGAAAAATAAACTCCAAGAGGCTTGTTACTTACGTTAAAAAATAAACTCCAAGAGGCTCGTTACTTACGTTAAAAAAAACTCCAAGAGGCTTGTTACTTACGTTAAAAAATAAACTCCAAGAGGCTTGTTACTTACGTTAAAAAATAAACTCCAAGAGGCTTGTTATTTACTTCGCAAAAACAATGCGGCTTCCATTAAATCAATTTTTATATTCCCCTAATCATCAACACGTGGAGGCAGATAAATGGCTGGAACCAGCGTAAGAAATACCAGATTAAATTAACTCCCGATATAATATATAAAACACGATATACGTTCGTCTCCGAAAATTTCTGGCAGGATTCTACGTTTAATTCTGCTTAAATTGCTCCTAATTTAAACATTTATTGATCATCAATTACTTTAATAAATGGCAAAAAACAATTTGGGAATAACTTATGCAAAAATTTCGAGCTCATAACTCACGGAATAATTACATTATACTTTAAAACATCCATTCAATCATTGCTTTATTATTTTTTTAATGCCATCGTTCTTTTGAATATTTATTGTTTATCAAAAGTTATACATATCTCGGAAGCCTTGAATATCCGTGCTGTCAAATATGGCGCTAAATTTTGGAGCAGTCGCCTCTCTATTGAAACTTTCAGTAGATGGTACCAAAACACACAGCTTCAATGGAAATAATATATATACAACTGTTAAACAATAAATCTAAATCGTATAACCATTACGACGCATCAGATGAAAACACTTTTTTCAAAGTATACAAATTTATTCCAATATCAAAACAAAATTAAGTCGAGTGTCAAGCAACGATTTCTCTAAAGGATATATTATTCACTGAGAAAATTTGTAATAAGTTCAAGCTTTCACAAATCTCTGGAATTACGGAATAGTTTTGTTTATTCTTTCTTTACTCAGATTAGCTTTCTCATAAGTTTCATCTGGTGCTCCTCACTGGCTATTTTTCAGCCCAAGTTCGCTTTTCGGTTTTGTCGCATGCCATTTGTAGCCTTAGTGCTCTCTTACTCCTTAGTTTCCCATTTCACTAGTTGCTATCTTCATAACCTTGTGCCAGCCATACGCCTACCAAATTAATCCTGAGTCTCATTTTGTATTTCTTTCAGCTCTAGCATCTTTACTTCTACGCTTCCCTTCTACCTTTCGAGGAGACCTCTTCCTCTCACACAATTTTAGCTGTTCAACTCTATCTTGAGAAGCGCCCTGATGCCAGTACTAGGACGACTCCTGGCGTCTACCTCAGTCTAATAAGTTCGCCTGAGCATCTATGATTTTAGCCGCTTAAGTCTATCCGTTGCACTAGGCGGCTAAGAAAGAAAGAAAAGAAAAACCGTTTTTTCCAAAAAACATGACACATGAGGTTCATAGAGACCTTGAATATCATGGATGACATAAAATCATAGGAGACGCGGCGAAAAAGCTTGAATAGAATTTGGTCTTTCAATAGGCTTTGTTGTCGATGTCTTTGTCGCTCCTTTGCTTGTCTAAAATTTAATTTTTTTTCAAGTTTCTGAAATGGGTGCCGGCTTGACCGGGGGTAACCGTCATTGTGTCCTGGTGTTAGTTATAAGGCCTTTGAAAAACCAATAAATAAGATGACATGCTTCAGGCTTCATTGGAATAATGCATTATTTTTTAGGATCTTTTGTAAGACGAAAGTCACTACTATGTGAAGTTAAGAGAAGACTTGAAAAATTTGGCAAATAATAAACGCTAAAAATTATCCGATGTTCTGCTTGTCTGGAAAAGATGGCATAAAGAAAAATGGAACTAACAGGGCGAATTTTTTTAGTGGGGCAGTTGTTTTCGTATCCAGGGAATTTTGTGTTTTTTGGCTACCAGATAAAGGAACATGTAGTTAATTTTTAAATTGTATAATAAAAAAGAGGCGTAACGGAAAATATGAATGAAAAAAATTTGACTCACACATATATAGAAGCTAGTTATACGAATTTATGAAGTGTCCATGAACTTTCAGTGCTGTTGTTCATTTAAAATTTGTATTCAATTTATTTATTTGGCTAAAGAAATCTTCCAGATATGCATACACACGTAATATGTACATGTAAACAACGAAGATCCACTATAGATGAAGGTTTAATAATATGATTACACTCATTTTGAACATGGTATTAAAATCAGAGATGATAACTAAAAAGTCTTTCAGAGTCAGGCAGGATCGAGGAAATGAAAACTCCTTTTTTTATGTCATTAAAATATTAGTGGAATACATTTGTGTCATTTTCTAGCGTTTTTTCTCGATGACTCCTGCTGATAATTAGTAAATTAACTATCCTCGTAACGATATATTTCATACGTATGATAAAATACAAATCAATTTGATGAATCTTTTGTGTGCTCATTGTGTGTTTCCACACCATTTTCCATAGGTATGTCACCTTAAATCATATCCCACACATAGGCCACAATACCATATCATTTCCCACACATATGTTCCAATACCATCTTATATCCATACAAATGCTACAATACCATACTATATCTCTCACATGTGCTACAATATCAAATAAAAGCACGACTCACACAAATCCTCTATGTCTCACTTAGTTGCAACATCGACAATAAATAAGGATAAAGAATGTTAACCACAACACTCTCAACATTCCTTACAAAAATCCCAAATCTTTCACTTCATCTTACAAAGAAACATCGTATTTATGTACGCACATGGTCAAGATAATTGAACACAACCGGGATTCTATACGCGAATTTCGAAGTCTTCGTCGATTCACCAACTTGCCTCTACTTCGGAACTACCTAAGATAAATTAGATAAGAATTTTAGGCACATTTCACTGGAGTTGAATAAACATGTGTCAGTCTTATCCGAGTAGGGATGCGCATCCAATTGAGGAGACCATCACATCCATCAGGGTTCCATGCATTATTTTCAAACTACGTGCCCCGTCGCTCATGAATAATTATTGGACAACACGTGAGGCCCCTCTGCAAGCTGTGATACACGCCCATTGTTGTGTGGGTGTTAAAGTTCGTTATGCCATTTGGTATGCAGTATGCCATTCCTTAAAGCAATAGGAATACCGCACAGTATTCTTACTAACATTTGGTGCATAATATGCCAATACTTATAACACCAGATATACAGCATACCAATCCACGTAAAATTAGGTGTGCGGTACACCATTCCTCAAAACATTTGGTATATGGGATACCTCTCTTTAAAACATTAAAAAATTGTGTGCTATTCTTCATAACGCTAGGTATACTAGATGTTATTCCTCATAACATCGAGTAAACAGTATATAATTTCTCATGTACACCGTTCCTTGCGATATTTGATTTGTAGTTAATGATTGTTTAAAACGTTAAATAAGCTACATCACTCCTTGTAATTTTAGGTATGCAGCATACTGTTTCTTATATTATAATGTAAGCAAAGTACTATTCCTTTTGCCATTGGGAATGCAGTATACTATTCCTTGCAACATTGTGTAGGCATGCACCATTCCATTTCTTTTAACATTTGGTGTGGAGAATGTCATGACATGGCCAGGACTTTCAAGTTTTTACAAGTGATAGTCCAAAAGGTTCGAGATTAAAGGTTTGGGATTATTTCGAAGCTTCATTGCAGAAAGTCATAAAATTCTTTTACGGGAATTTGAAAATGTGTTAGCATAGGGTACAAAATAATAAAGCTGTTATTAGCTGTAGGTGGAGATGAGGTAAGGTTAAGTAATGTACCTATGATACGTTGAAAGTATAAAGTGTGGTCGGTCGGGTCTGTGAGAAATGTAAACACTATGTTTATGCCCATGGTCGTGCACTCACTCCGCTGAATCGTGATGATTAAAACTGATTTACTTGTTTACTTGGTAGAATACAACACCCACACACAGTGGAGTGAGAGCAAACTTTGAAGTAAGTGATGGAATTTAAACTGATGTGCAATTTTAAAAATGAAGAAGTATGGTAAGCAGAAATGTAGCTTAGAGACGCTCATGAAACAAGAATAGAGAAACAATAACTGTAAGACTGTCCAGAGAGATGAAGAAACCGTGAAATGTTTAGGCATGACTAGGTGTGTAAGTATAGTTGTAGAAAAGGGAGTCAGAACAAAAATGAGGCATGGAGTTGGGTTTGGATTCAGAATGTAAGTATTAAGAAGATGTTTGTGC
>JACJUY010003537.1:9703-34015 GCA_014220935.1 Platorchestia sp. MABIK
TGAGCACATGACTCATGAGCACATGCCTCTCATGAGCACATGCCTCTCATGAGCACATGCCTCTCATGAGCAAATGCCTCTCATAAGCACATGACTCTCATGAGCACATGCCTCTCATGAGCACATGCCCCTCATGAGCACATGACTCATGAGCACATGACTCATGAGCACATGACTCATGAGCACATGACTCATGAGCACATGCCTCTCATGAGCACATGACTATTTTATTGTAAGCTGTTTTTCGCGCTCTAAAAATTTGAATTGCAATCGCTGCTTTTCAAAAATTGAATGGAATTTCTTACAGACATGTGCAATAACGGAAGATAAGAGATTTATGATCAAACTTTTGGTGGTAAAGTGATTTAAGACCTAAGATCTTTCAGACAGAAATTGTAGCTTTGAGCTGTCAAGAAAATCAAGAGCAACACTCAAAACAGCCTAACTGCTCAATCACGTTATTTTAACAATGACACTTTTATCCTTTTGAGAATCCTTGAGCTTCATCATTAATAGATTTAGTCAGTCTTTTACTATTACATTACACACAAACGAGATATGTAGAAACTTTTCCACTCTTGTTCAGAATATGAAACTCGTAGACTAAATGAAAGTTTTAAAATGCTTAAACGGGATTTTTTTTCTATTATAAACGTCGATTCGTTTTGTACATACTATACTTAGAATCATAACCAACTACGATCAGCATTTATTTTAATTGGTTTTAGATGAGTTTCAATTATTACTCTCATCCGGCTAGTATTAGTTCTTCGATATCATACTTAGTTTCATGTAATAACACTCATATCTAGATGGCATGATATTTCGTGCTGCCATTTAAACGTTATAGTTTCTCATCACAACTAAATGTATGCGAACATGAAATATTTGGCAGTATGAAATTTTCCCACAAAACTTTGAAATATGGATCTTGTTTTATAATTCCTCCGACCAACGTAAGGCTTCCAGTTCTATCGGCCGAAAAACAACTTCAAAACATGAGACTTCCGCCACCATTTTACACTTCTAAAGCAGTGTTTTTCGGTTTGAGGCCATTTTTCGCCAGACAAAGTCAACGTCTCTGTGACGGGTAAGTTTTATCTTCACCTCTTCTGACCACTGAATGACCAGGAACTGAATTCATATCGAAATATTCGCAAGCAAAAGCTAATCGAGCTTTTACGTATCTAGCCTTTAGAAGAAGTATTTTCCATGGTCTACATCCTTCCAGTTCTTCCTTCTTAAATATTGTTAGCAATGTTGATTTCAAAATATTAATTTCACACGCACTCGAACTTTGTAACAACACTTTCCTTGCGATTTTGTTTACCTTTTCTAACTTTTCTCACTACTTATCTCACCAATTGGGGTGAATGTTTCTCCTTTCTTCCTCATCTTTTAAATTTTGAAAAGCGCTTGATTTACTTTGCTTCTGTATAATATTTAAACAGTAGATACGGAGACATTAAATTGCTTTGGAATTGATCTGGAGCTCCCACTCTGGAGCTCCCACAATAATCATTTTCCCTCTGGACTCGATGCTGAGCTTCTTTATCTGCATCATGTTTTGCCAATTCTTAATTATGTTGAAATGAGGAATTTGATGAAAACTGAAAGCATTTGCGTAATTGAATTTTGGAGAACTAAGTGAAATACCAAATTATTAAGCTACATTCATACGCTAACACGATAGTGAAAGTGATTTACCTTATTTGTTTTTGTTTGAGATAGGTACGAATGAACATAAACATGGTGAAGATGTTTTCTGTCCATAAGTTGATTAATACGGAGATTTTTCGTTAAGTTTGAAAATGCCTTTCCTTCCGAAGACTTTCAAAGTTTTTTGCATAAGCGTTACCGAGAGAAGTAATCTATTGAAACTCTTGTTCGAATATATTCGAAAATAATACGAGGGTACGGATAATTTCGGGCATAATTTTACACATACACACGTACGTAGGTGATGTTGCTGTCATGTGGCAGACCGATCCCAAATGTCAGTCCTGAGGTTTTCTGTGACCACTTATGCCGCTGCAACACTCTCGTCCTCATGATTCCGATTGAATTAGCCTTCGAACATGGCGAGGTATTTTCCCAGGTGCTTTGTTTACCGTAGCGCCCATCAGTCCGTCGCCCTTATGCAAATATTTTCCTAGTATTCTGTCAGCGGCGACACTTGTGGAGATATTGGAAGGTGGAGCTGCGTGTCAGGCGAACACATAGGAACTATGAGTTGTTTTAACACGTTGGTACTGCGAATCATGAGTGAACGATTAAAAACTATGGATGCCTGCCAAGTCAGTTAATGTTTTGAAACATTCTTCGGTGCTTGTTAAAATACACCGTTATCTAAGGTTTTTCAAATGAATCCGTACAAGTTCAAAAACGTAGGTAGTTCTGATCCCTCTATAAGTTGATCACAATGAAATTTACGTTATGCTTAGTTTTCTATGAAGCTGGCAATTAGCATTTAGAGTTAGTTGCACTATCATCTCACCACGGTGCAGTCGAATCGTTCTGCTTGGTGTGAACTTCGTCGCGCGCGCCGAATTCCAACCTTTCATTTAAAAGCAACCGTATTTTAGGCAAACAAATCAAGATGTTTAAAAGAATTTTGATGAATGTACCCATGCTTGCACAATGCAGAGCCACCCACAAAAAAATAAAGTTCGCACGCCTCACTTCCAAGCCGGCTAACCGTGTCATTGTCTATGAACAATCTCGTCAGTATCTCGGCAATTTACAGAGCGTTCAAAGACCTTGGTCTAACCTCTCATGCACGAAGTCGGCAGCACTTCCTAAAAAAATTTGAAGGGAGTTCATTTAACAGGTGCGAGAAAGTTTCGAACAGGTTGAAGACCATCATCAAGACCTCTACCGATGAAAAAAAATTACACTTGATGAGGCTTGTATCAGTCGTACAGTTGGCTAGATTACATCTACAGGCATTGACGTTCAACCCACGAAGACCGCAAAGACACTCACTGGCGTCAGGACCCTCTGCGTCTTTGAAGTGAAGGTAACGTCTTTAGCCACTTCTTTCCCGACAACGAAAAAGTGGAACTCGAATCCTACTGCAATGTCTTGCAAACATCAATCATTCCATGGTTGAAGCCAGGCCGAAGCTTCAAGTAAGAAGGTCATGTTCCAACAGGACTCGGCTCTCGCCCATGCAGCGATCAAACTGTTGACTTAGTAACGGTATGCGTTTCTCGACAAAAATACTTTTGACTACCGACTTAGCTGACCTGAGCAATTAGACTACTATTTTTGATTGTATATTGAGGCTAAAGCTTGAAAGAATCTTCACAACAGCATAAAGCTCTTAAGGAGGACATTAAAAAGGCTGTGAAGTGCTTGGAAACTGTGGAAGGAATCTGCACCGTGTCCGGCATTCAAAAGGGTGTAGAAGCAGTCAACATGGCTCAAGGAGTTCATATCGAGCATTGATCCCCTTTTGTTCTTCTGATCTGCGAGGTGAACTCTATATTTTTACTTTTTCCTAGAATTATAAGGATTAAAGCATTGAAAAGCAAATAGTGTGGTTTTATCAGGAAGACCCTGAATACGTTATGTTTAATTTACGTGCTCGTCGTTAGGTTCTCAACCGATATGAAGGAAATTAAAACGCGAATTGAAGAAATTAGGAAGCTAATTTCCCTGTAAATCAGGCGATGTAACGGGGTGAAGCAGTTTAGGAAAACATTTCAGCGTTAAGTAATTTAGTTGGAAGTTCTTACGCTTATTGTTTTTAAAGAATCACTTGGTCTTTACTATTTAGGATAGTCTAAAAGTCTACGTCTTTGAGTTATGATAGTGCAATGTACGCGAGTAGAACAAAATACATTACAGTGACAGAAAGTTCACACGTGGCCCATTCTTGCCTAGTTCCCAAGTCCCGTGCGTTCAGACCCCAATCACGCAAAAGCACAAAAAAATTAAAATCAATAATTTTCACTCAAAAGCACCAGTTATTTCATGTTTACGCAATATCTGTAAACTGAGCAGCTACGCAACATAGAACAGCGAGAATTGGTGGCAGAAATCGTTTGTTTTGATTTCCCATAGGATAGAGATGACCTGGTATTAAATGGTGTAGGACATTTGCTTGAAAACATTTTCTGCCAAATTTGTGCATAAAAATGTCTGTTTCCCAGACGGCAGAAAATAGAAATGTTATCGAGCTTCTTTCGGTCCAGTATTAACACGCGCAAATGTATTAGACAATTAGAACACAGGAATTATTGTAATCATGGATTTCCTGGCAGTATTAGTAGGTTTTGGGTTCTCATTCTTCCGTGTATTAGAGGATAAGAGTTACGTAGAGCAAGGCTTTTTGTTACAATCTTCATTTCCACGTTCATCTTGTTGAACACGAAACCGTCTAAAGTTGTCAACTACGATGAAGATTTAGCACAGTAGAACAAACTCATTAAAAAAAGATGCTCACAATTGAGCATTATCAGTGTACTCTGTCTAGGCAGCACCTTCGGCGTTTCAAACGTTTTGCCACTCCAACTGAGATCCCTCCTTCAAAACGCATATGATTAATAAGTACACAATAAGTAGGCGCAATTACCATGTATGACTCAACACATCCTGACACACCACCAATGAAATTCTTGAACGCTCTCACACAAATTCCACAAAAGGTCTGATGAAAAGTCAATGGATTTTATTTACATCCACTCAATTTCTTTGAAACTGACGCCATTGTTACAGCCAGTAGCGTGACGTCTGTGCTATGTGCCAAGCTCTGGAACAGGCCTGGATAGGCATTGGTTCTGTGTGCTCAGCGTACAAGATACCGTGCGACAAAATGCCCAACTATCTCTACAAAATGTACCCAATTTCTGAAACTGAGAAAGCACCTCGGGCAATCATGACCCTGGAAACTCTATAGGTGCGTAACCCAGGCAACCAAAAATGCAAAGCTAACCAACAAACTTGTCTGGAAGCCTGCACGGAACGCTAGACCCGTCTCTGAAGCGACAACTGAACGCTATACCTGACCTGTAAACTGAAACTAAAAGCTAAGCCTGACCTGGAGGCCATACCAATGCAAGAACTGACAGGAAAACCATAACTAAACGTTAGACTTGGTCAGGGGCATCATTTAGAAGATGTTTTACGTTGTCGCATTGAACAGCTGACACCGTAACTCGACTTTTCGAAGACGCATGAAACCACCAAAACGATTTGAACAGCGATTTCGTAGTTTTCTAACGTAACGTCAAGACACTTTATTTGTGCCTTAAATTAAGATACCTTATTCAGCTGTTATGATAATAAAATAAAATTAAAAAGTGTATGGCGCGAAAAAAAACGAACTAACATCTCTAATTTGAACAGTTTTTTGTTCGAATTGCATAACAAATAGGATGAATTAGTTTACTCTATGGAGACAGTGGCTTTTAATGTTATTTCCCTCCGAAAAGCGCTTGCCCTCAGCTCCCAAATACTGAAAAAATTGCGACATCTGACAACTCCCGTCATCTAGGCCTCACAGCTATCGCCTGCCCAAAAAAAATCCATTAAAAGGATAGCATCTCTAAAAAAATTGGCTAAAAACTATTTTCATCCCTCCTAGTTAGAACAGTAGTTTTAAGGGATCGCCGTTCTTTTCATACCTTCAACAAATGTAGTCAGAGCCAAATAGCTTCATCGACAAATGCCCCTCTTTAATTGGTTGTTGAGTATAGCGTATTTGAATGCTATCTCATCTCACTCACGTTGCAAGCGTCAGTTTAAATTTGGCAAAAGATTTCAGCGCTAGGAAACATAGCTTATTCTCATAATTCAAAAAAGTTTCGGTCGTTTCGAGAGTCCGGCATCTAGGACTCCAAACTGGACGTTCAGTTAAACCTTGTTTTTTGCATAGGAATTTGAAAGTTTCAATCATAATAAGAACTTTGGCTGACGGTTGCAGCGCTAATGTGACGCAAATTCATCAAAAATCTGGTCCCTGCCCTGGATGCCATAACAAACGCTGGATCTGTTCTGGAATCCGGTACGTAACTGCAGACTAGATCTGACTTAGGAGCCGTTAAGTGAACGTGAAACTAGACTTGGGAGCCGAAATTGAACGTTAGATCTAACCTGGAAACTTTAATTGTACATTAGAATTGACCTGGAAGTCGTTAACTGAAGGTCACGACTGACCTGAAATCCGTCGTAGGTCCACGAGGCAAACTTCATGTGGCAGCGTTGCTCGTCGAAGGGGAAAAACTCGACGTTGATAGCGCAGGAGCTCTTGAAGATGGCGGACGAAAGCCACGTGATGTTGCCGTCGTAGGACACGATGATGTTGGTGCTCAGTACGGCCGTATTGTAGTGGCTATCAGCGCTGTAACCAAAAATATTTCTATCACATCACAGCATTTTCAGAGCGGGAGTTGATCAAATTCCGCTAAAATGTTCTAAATTACGGTACACTTTATACGAATGTATGTACCCAATTGCCTGTCAATTGAATTAACCTGCATGCTAAACTGAAATAAAATGAAGTTTCTCATCCGATTTTTCATAGCATAGTAGTACTTCTTGTTAATTTTGTCGAATACCATATTAGTTAAGATCAAGTTTATTGAACTATTCGAATAGTTTTTGCTCACTGATGCTTTTACCGAGTTTGATATGTTTTGTACTTGAATTTCAAACCCCAAATTCGGTTGTTATCGACGTCAACGCAGGTAGCCTCCATTGATTGAAAAATATTATTGTCTATTTTTGGGTGATAATAATAAATAATTTTTCTACTATAGAATAGAACGTTCTAATCATCTACAACAATTTTATAATTGTGCTCCCAGACATTAAGGGGACAGTGTGGGTCAAAATCAGAAAAATGATCGATTTTCATTTTTCAGCCCGTTTAATAGAGAATTTTCATCCGAATCTAACGATTTGCATTACTTCCTTGTGTGTTCGTTCGTCTGCTATAGCTTTCGAAAGGCTAGTGACTTAAGTCATTATGCGGCCAGTTGACGAGTTTGTCAGGCTCTTCTGAAAACTTGAACTTGTTCACATTTGAAATGCTATTTATGCCATAGTTTTAAGGGTACAAGAATGGCAAATATATCAAGCAATAGAACTCAGTGGCGCAGCCAGGGGGCAGGGCCACGGAGGCCATGCCCCTCCCTCAGCCCCCCCCCCATCCCCCCCTCCCCGTCCCCCTGAAATGTTGAGCTGGGGGCCAGTTTCAGTCGCGGTTTTAAGTGGAAGAATAAAAAAATTGCTGAAAATAAAACTAATGTCTGGCCCCCCCTCGAAATTTTCGGCTTGCTGCGCCGCTGGTAGAACTTAAAAAGAGCTAAAAATTGGTGTGTGGGTTTTCGGCCGTTTAGTTTGAAAATAATATCGGAAATAAGATGAAAAAATTTGAAAGATGTATTTTTTGGAAAAAAAAACAAAGTTTCAACAAACCAAAAAATCGCAATTCCACTCCCGCGTTTCTTTAGATAATACATTAGCTAAATAAAACGCACGATACTTGTTCTGTAACTTCAGAATTGAAGGAGGAGATACAATTTCCATAATACTGTTTTTTTTCGAAAACATTCAATTCATAATAAAATTACGGAAAAACATACGAGTCAAGAAAAAAACATCGTAGAAAGATTTTACACCTACGGTGTAAATTTCAGAACAATCCATTGGAAAATGTTGGACTTGAGTTCAGCCGAAATTTAGTCATACAGCTCACGTTCGAAATGCTGTGTAACACACACGGTGAACAATTCTGAGTTGGGTTGAGCAGCAGACCACTCAGTGCACCCAGTTTGTAAGGCTCTCGTGAAAACCTGAAGTTCTTGACGATTGAAATGCATCTCCTCCTACAGTTTTAGAGATACAGGAATGGCAAGTATATATATCGATGGGGCTTATAAAAATTACAGGAAATTTGAAAGTAATTTTTCAAATTTGATTTAGGTTAAAACTATACGAGGCATGAGAGGAAAATGAACGAAAGCCAAAATTCAACAAATAAAATTATCGAAACATCTTTTGAATACTCAGGTAGATAATGCATTTAGCTATCTAGAAAACGTGTTTTCGGTTCTGTAACTTCAAAAATGTAGGAGGAGATGCATTTTTCATTATGCTCTTTTTCCTGTTTTTTTTCGAAAAAAAAAATTTTCTACTGAAATTACGAAAAAAAACACGGAAGTTCAGAAACAATCTTTGTAACAATTTACACCTGGGGTGAAAATTTCTGAAAAATCCGTCGAAAAATGACGGACAATTTTTTGCCAGACTGTTCTTGCATTCATCTTTAAATGCTGAAGTAAATGCTAATGTTAGTGCACTCACTAATTTATAATGATGGGAACAAACCTTTTCATGTCAACAATGACTTTATATTTACTTCTACATTTGAAAATATTTCCGTTTCATTTTAAACTCAATCCTCAAGAGTAAAGTAATAGATGCAGCAACCAATAACCTTTCCTCAACATAGCGACCACCGTTCCGAGACGATTAATCCAATTGTGATGGAAGCCAGTGGTGCATACTCATGAGATTCCACGTTTCACAGCTTTGGGAGAAAATTCTAATGTGTTTTACTTCTGCGTTTCTTTATTTAGCATTTCTAAGTTTGCATTTCAAGGTCAATATTCGAAAATTTGAATAATCTTGAGTTGTAAAAATGAAAATAAAACATTGCGACTGAATGGAAAGGAGCGAAGAAACGAAAATGTGACACAAAAAACTAATGAAATGAAGGAAATTCATAGAAAAAAATACGCAAGAGTAGAGGGGAGACACAAATAACAATAAAACGAAAAGCTGCAAACTTAAAAGAAGGCGCAGTTGAAAGAACAAAGCGGGAAGACCTGAACGAAGAAATGAAGAAATAAAATTCGAGTCAAAACTGATCAATGAAACAAATAGATAGTTGACAAATTATTCAATGAGAAAACGAAAGGATGTATTCTGATGAGAATGAACTTACCTCGTAAAGCCTTGGTTTCGAAATTAAAGTTCACAGTTTTTTTCATTCAGAAGTGGGAGATTTGAAGTCGAGGATTCAATTTTTCACTAATTTGCGTATTATACTAGGGAAAATCATTGGAAGGCTATCATAGTGAGAACCAGCATACTCGTATGACTGGGTTCAAAGCAATACTCTCCGATTATCCTCGTTCAGATATTCTGTGACAGGAGCTGATGTTCACATAGACAAGCTGCCCTGATTTACTCGAGCAATTAAGTTACAGCTTGATTGGACGTTGCACCCGATAAGCTGCTGACTAGTTGATTTGGTTATGAAACCTCTGCACTCAATTCCTCCTCTAGTTCATCAAATTCGTATAAATGTTTACTTAAGCGTCTCAATTTGGGATATTACTTGAGATGAAACACATCATATTTTTACAATTTTCTTCCATCTGACTTTTCTGAACATTTTGTTCGATGTCTAGTCAAGCAGCGCTCTAATCAGCTATCGCTTTAGCTCTGGTACGCGCTGATTGGCAATCTCAAAATGTCCGGTTCTGATTGTCTGCCGTAACAACGCCTCTTCCTAAGATTGCGTATTATGGCTAAGCCTCTCCTTAATTAGCTATCGCCGTAAAGGCCTGGACTTCAGTTTGAAGTTTCAGTTCACGTCTTCTCAAGCGCTTACTGTCCTCTCTTTTTCAGGGACTTGCGCTGCTAACTTATTTGATAAAAAGTTGCTAAGGCCAGGAAGTAGATATTATCTCGGAAGCAGAAAATAAAAAAAAATTAAATAAAGTGAACTACTACAAGTAGTGAACTCGGTTTTCCAGATGCCTTCATTTCCAGGATACTGTGGAGTATCAGTCATAAATTGTGACTCCTTAGAGTAGGTGTAATTCTTAACATAACCCCTGTCACATGGGAGCTGCAAGTTAGCCTCTGTCATAAATTACATGAAAGGTTAGGGAACACTACCAAACTTTGGCGTGAACATATGTATCTATGATAAACGCGTATTGTAATCGAGTGGGGTATGTACATGCTACCTAAATAAAATTCCGCGCAGTTTTCAAGTCGGCAGTTGGCGTATGGACGCTGAGCAAAGTCAGCACACTCAAATGTTTTCTGCTCTTTCGAATTTGTGGATGATATTTAGGCTAAACAAGACGCAAGAGTCAGGTTTTGCCGAAGATCGGCGTAGGTCAAAAGATGCAGCAAATACCCTCCAAATTCTGAAGGGCAGCAGCACTGTAAATAATAATTTATTGAGGCAGTACAGACTAAAATCATGTTCTAAAATTTACGCTGGTATAAAATTATGAAATGAATTTTAATATCATGTATATTAGGGAGTCCGTAGTGTGTTGTAGTACTTCATTGTCTAAGTTGATGAGGCGTGCTGTATAGCACTTAGTTCTCTGGACTCGCATACGCGAGTCCAGAGAACTAAGTGCAGCCAACAAATTCCCTGGCTTAAATTGTTGCGACAGTATTCCGCCTACTCATGCCGAAACCCGTGAAAAATAAGAAAAATTTGCAAAAGACCCTGAAATAGAAAGTTTTATATTTTATTACACCTCCATACCTTTGTTTTTTAGCTACATATTCAGTATTATTACCTCTGTAATAATAAGTATATTAGCATGCAACATTTCAATTTCTAGGTGTGTTATGATGAATTATTTTGCTGACAGTCATACAATTTAGACGGAATCCATTTTCAGATCGAAAGAAATCCAGGAGTGCTCTTCAACGAGAACAGTCAGCACATCATGAGAGTCCTGATGTTCAAGGAACTACCTGAAAAATATTCTTAATGAGGATAACCCGTAACAAAGACCTGACGAAAATTCCACAGAGAAATACATATCCGATATTCTCGCACTTGAAAGTACAGTACACATTTTTCCATGTTCATTTAATGACATTTTCACGATGTGGTGTGTAACCTCAAACTCAATGATGAATGCTATCACAAGAAAGGAGTAACTGAACAAGCTCTGAAAATCCAAAATCTGTCGCAATGCCTTTTCTGCTAGCAACTGATTTACTCATTTTCCAATCCTAAACAATAACTTTCAGGGAAATATTGTGAGACCTTTTTGATAATTATGAACAGGACAGGTACAGACAAAATGTCGATATTTAACATGGTTTCCTACTTCACCTGCCGTCTGTCATCAATCCCGTTACATTTCTCCTTTCGGCGGAAATAACTCTTCAAAACCGTCACAGACTTACTAAAGAACAACCGCGATCGGAAAAGCGGAGACCCTGACCGTAAAAATTGCTCGATGTAACAATATTTGGAGCCGCTAGTCAGCCGAATGTTTTTCACTCCCCCATTGCTGGCTCATGTAAGTTTATTACATCTAGTACACGACGTGTTCATTTATAAATTCAGAAATGATCAAGTACCTGATGTCCTAAATTTTAAATGAATCACTGTAATTGTTACCTCCAAATAATGAATCTCTTGATGATATTTAGGCTAAACAAGACGGTGCCAACCTACCTGTAGGTAGGGTGTGATTTAGGCTCCAACCTACCTGTAGTAGAGTTGTTGTTTATTTTATCATAGCTTCCTATGACACGGTAGGGTTTGCAGCCAATATCTTCTACGGCGAGTAATGTGAAGATTTCGAGACTCCAAATCCCCGCGGCTTGCTTCGACGAACGAACTGTACTTTTTGGCAGCAGACAATTAATTTTTTGAGAGCAAAAAGATTATTGGCTCTCTCGTTAGTTTCATGACTTTCATCCATTGGGTTAGTTGATTACGCCAATGACGGTGGTTAAGGTTACAATATCAGTCTTCAGCAACTTTTGAGAATAGGAGTGATTTTCCGGATGCATATAGATTGTATGTGAGTTTGAATAAATATTATTGTACTTGGAAATCATCCACGTGAAATATTGTTAACCGTTATTTATAAGCGCATAAATTATAGGGGTTGAACTGTTCAACAGAAGACTTACGTCAATCAATGTCGATATGAAACAGCGGCAGGACGATATTAATTCGGAAAAAGTCGATATTGAGTCGCTAAATGCAGTGATTAGTAAGTAGTTTTCAGGCAGCTTTACCTACCATAAAACAGGAAATGCAACCAAGAATATTTCTCGGCGGACCTAAAAATTGTCAACGGTCTTACCAACCGCGGCCCCGAAGCGTCCTAAATACAGCTTGAGTTTTTACTTCGACTTATAAATAAGGTATTCCTATCTGGCCAGCCTTCAATTTATATATGGGACCTCTACTGACTGCCGTCATAGATATCTTTACTTTCTCGGACGCAATGACCAACAAACGAGATTCTCAATTCATTGACCGAGGTACTCAGCATCCGACTACATTTCGACTAAGCTCCTCCATGATTCATTGCCGAACTCAGCTATCGACTCCCTTTTATCGAAGTTCCCGAGTGATTGGCTGCTCACTTGTTGTAGAGGATGACGTCGGGCCTCCACAGCCGCGCGGCTGGCAGCCTGATCACCTTGATCTGACCGAAGTCTGCAGAGTCCCACGTGACGCTGTTGTCCACCCACAGCTGGAGACAGACGCAGCATCATCAACGACTTCGAAATGTATTAATGATATATGCTACATTTCTTCTGATGAGTTAACTCATTCATTTAAGCCTATAGGAACAAATTACAAAATTCTATAGATTACAAACCTATTCCCAGAAAATTAATTAATTGCATAGCTAACAGATCACTATTACGGCAAAGTAGATCCAAAGCGAAGTAAAATGAAGTCATGATCTTTACAAATGGCAATTTACTTGCAAAGATTGATCAGCAGCTTTAAAATGTGTGCAAATCTTTCTTCATGGTAGTTGTAAATCAACCAGGTATTCGAAAAAAAGATGGTGTAACAGTGAAAACTATTTAATACTGTATTCTGCTTCCTCATGTGGGGTGGTTGCTTTTGATTACACACGTTTGATTAAAAATCCAAGCAAACCGAGTATTACGAGAACTAAATTGTAGATGGGTTGTAGCTAAGTACGGATGCTATAAAATCATTACATCATGTCAATAAACTGTACCTGCAATTATGTGCACGAGTTGTTATTCCCTTTTCCTTTTTTGTTGGGGGTATTGCAGAAATTGATACTAACCTGGGATTCAAATCATCTTAGCTCAGTCCATTGTACATAATTCATCACGCATAACAATAGTGATGAAGTATCCAAATTTGCACTTCATTTTTCCTTGCACATGCCGATGCTGGTGTGGAGTGGATTTTTGGCAGTGTCTTAGCAGGACAAAACTTTGAGTCTAGCGAATCTATAGTTGATTGAAATATGAAGATGTTAGTACTTTCCTTTTTCAATTTGATCTTATAATGCAAGTACCTTTGCCCTTGAATTCTATTATATTGTGTGAATAATTCTAAATTATTATTCTTTTTCCTACTCTGTAATTAGTGTCTTTTATCCTCTGCAGAATGCCTGCTGCAGCAGGCACTCGCTGCAGCGCGGATCTCATTTCTGCTCCTTATTCGAATAGATATTCAAGCAGCACGTAAATACTTAGGATGTGTCCAATGACTTGTATGTAATATTGGTTCACTTGTGAAAAGCATTTAAATGGTTTCAATTTAGGCAACTGACTTGGCAAACTATTCAGTTATTAAGAAATTAGCAATTATTTCAATTGGTGATACTTTCCACTTGTACGGTCAGTTCAAATCTCTTAAAAGGGTTATTTGTCAAAGTATTTTTGTGCAGTGAAATAACTCAAATGCATCAAATGGTGTGATAGAGTTAGCCAAATTCGTTGATTTTCACTCAATTTAATCGCCCATCAGCAATACCAGTTTACTTTTATTTTTTTAATTATCTTCAAAAACATCTATTCTCTTCAAGCACAATGCTTTGAGGGAAAATATTCACATCACAAAAAACCATGTACTGAAATGTGCATGATCATGTTAACCGGCAGGACCCGTGGAAGTTCCCGGACAATGTCATCAATCAGCTAGGTGGACCCGTGAAAAAATTCGGTCAACATTACTTAACAAATTTTAACATAGCATGTTCCAACCTAACATATCTTAACCTAACATAATCTAGCCTATCTTGTCCTAACCTATGCTAACCAAGTCTATCCTAACCTAACATATCTTAACCCATCCCTGATAGGGAGGCTTAAACTAATAATCTAAACCTATCCCAACCTAATCTAACCTAACCTATCAAATCCTAACCTAACTCTAACCAATATCATCGTTAGGCTAGGTGGACCCGTGAAAAAATTCGGTCAACATTACCTAACAAATTCTAACATAACATTTTCTAACCTATCCCATCCTAACATAACATATACTAACCTATCCTACTCTAACCGAAGCTATCCTGATAATGTGTGAAACATAAAAAAAAAGTGAATCCGTGAAAAATTTCATCAACATAACCTAACCTATGTTAGCGTAACATATCCTAACCTATCCAACCTATCAAAACAATGTAAAAAAAAACTTAAAAATTAAACAATTTTTACCTCCCCCTCCCCCTCTCCCTCTCTCTCTCTCCCTTCCTCCTCACCCTCACTCTCTCTCCCTCTAATGTAACGCGACCCGATGCGAGCCAACCCGTATCATAGATAGCGCGATGATGTTGAAGGGTGTTACCACGGTAGAGGAAACAAGGTAGGGTCATTTCTATGGGAGAAAATACACCTCCTCTTGTTCGGCTAGCCAATAGAAATCTTTTATTTCAAACAAATTTTATGACGTCACCAAAACCCCATGTCATTAGGCCAATAGTGGAGCCAGATTTAGGCGTAGTAGTCTACCATGGTAGCAGTGCTAACAGATTCAATATGAGCCCTGCCATTGGTTCGTTGCCGTGACATCAGCAAAACCACACCATCATCGAAAAAAGACTGGTTTGGTCCTACCATGTTTCCTCTACCATGGGTGTGCCGCACAGGTACGTACGATAGTCGTAAGCGTATTGATATTTAAGTGCATGTTGAATTCACTGTTGGTTTTTAGAGAAGAAGTTGTTGATAACAGCTTGATTACAATTTTTTTTCATGATTGGTTTGGTTAGAATGGCTGTTTAGATGATTTACATTTCATTACCAGAAAAAAAATTCAGAAATAGCGTGATAGCGTTACACGGAAGATTAGTATTAAATTGTACAATTTGGCTCTCGTCAGTTCTGTGTGTGATATTGAGTAAGGGTTTTTAGGGGATTTTTTCTGTTTGAAAATCCGGCAGCTAATAACCATACCACTAAGTTAAATTACTTCCACAATTTTGATAATTTAATTTATTTCACTCAATGAGCACAATGTTTTCTGCCCAGTTTTCCTTACTGCATTTATTTACTTCCCGCAAGTGTTTACTATAGTTCCAGCTCATGTTACCTTGAGTATTGAATCAATTCATTGTATGTAAGAATGCTGTTATGAAGGTTTTAATTCAGCTATTTAGTTTCCGAACTGGTGAAACCCATCATGATATAACTGAAAGCCGAAATCGATTCAGAACTATGTGAATCAAAAGCAGCGACTACGTTGTCAACAGCCAGAAACCAGTCTAGTCGTCTCTGAAGCAGTTCGAGAGCTACATGCTCATCACAGTGCTGGACCTGCTTCTTCAGTACAGCTGCCAGGATTGGTGTGTCACCAAAGTTATCATAACAATATTCTTTAGATTCGTCCCATAAAAAAAGTCATTTTAAGGCTGCTTTACAGTCTTTCCCTCGTGTGAGGTTGAAAGAAGGTGAGGAGTTTGAACGATCAAATAAGCGAGTTATTTGTAAGAACTTACAGTAGAATCTGCAACGCAACAAGCAGGGAGTTGAAACATCTTGGTTTGAGCATTATTGACATGGCTTGCCAAAAGTTATTGTGAAAAAAATAGAATTGACATTGCAATAGTTTTTGTTCGTACATGGCCAAAATATTGTTTACGGAGGAAGTTTGTAGACGCTTTGTTATAAAAAAACCGGGAACATTTTCAATGAAGCGACTGAAAACTTAAATTTGAATACCAAGATTTGTCACTAAGGAATAAGGAACAAACTCTTAAGGGAATGCTCACTTGCGATTATTGAAACGGTTTAGAAAAAAGAGAATGATTGATGATAAATTGTAATTATTCTGGAGAAGTTTGAAGGTATGAAGTGTTTAGATGAAAATTAAAATTTAAATATGTGATCGAGCAATTTTATGTATTTGAGACGATCCCTTGTATTTATGAACTTCATAAGTTCAATGAAAATGTCCTTTATATACTTAAATGAATTTCATTGCCTAAAAAGCGTAACTGGGAATATTTTTTGCTTGTGACAAATTGTTCCTCAAATGTTCATATACTGTTATGTTACCAGTACAAGAACCAGCTTTTTCGGTTGCCAAAGGAGATTGGAAGTGTAAGAGCTGTGGAAGTAAAATTTTAGGTCGATGGTGCGACAACGTACCCACAGAACTTCATTGTAGCAGGCAGCCTTCCCTGCTTGATTTAATCCTCTCACCCTCCTCGGCCTATCATACCCAGGTTGTAGGAACGGTACATTGGTATTTTTCCGAAACAAATGCACTCACGGTGGTGATAGTGTAGAAACAGGGGAAATGTGTAGATGAACAGCGAATAGCAAAATAACTTCGCAGATGGGTGGACAAAAATCAATGAGAATCGAGAAGTGAGTGGCAAGGGTCGTGGTGTGCAGTAGTGCTAGGGTGTAGTGTAGCAGAACTATCAAGAGAGAAGTGCTATAGTAGAATCGATTGATCGTGAAAGAGTGATGAAGTGCTCCGATGAAAGTTAAGCAAGACAGCATTACGAAAAAGTGAAACCCGTAGTAGTGATAATTATGTATGTGAGCGTCAGTGGAGGGCTGAACTAGTGTTGGCATAGATTAGAATAGAATGCATAAGTAGTCATAAGGTTTGTACGATAGTGTGTTGAAATGAAGTGCATTAGTAGTGAGTACAAAGTGCTTTAGCAGAGAAGGTGAAGTTCTTAGGGAGTGAGAGTGGAGGGTGTTGTCAGTGAGAGAAGAGTATTTTAGCCATGAACGTGGAGTGCATGGGCACTGAGCGTGAGAGCAGAGGCAGATAGTATGTAAACCAGTGGCAGAGTGTGAAAGCCTTGGGCAGTAAAATGTGGAGTACGGAGGCAGTCAGCGTAAAGTGTATGGGCAGTGAGCGTGGAGAGCTGAGGAAGTGAACGTGGAGAGCTGTGGAAGTGAGCGTGAGGTGCTATAACAGAAAGCGTGAGGTGCCATAGCACAGACCGTTTGGTACTATAGCAGAGAGCGTGAGGTGCTGTAGCAGAGAGCGTGAGGTGCTATAGCAGAGAGCGTGAGGTGCTATAGCAGAGAGCTTGAGGTGCTATAGCAGAGAGCGTGAGGTGCTATTGCAGTTGAACGAGTTCAGTGCAGTTGAACGAGGAGTGATTTAAATGTTGAAGCCCTCAAGATAAAATAGCTACAAGCTAATGTGACTGATGTATTACATTTTCAATAATTCTGTAGTTCAGTGTAACGAGGTCTTTGATTTTATTCATTTTACAGTACCTTTCAGAGGAACAGAGGTGTAACGAGCAGCTCTTCGTGCGAGAAAGTCAATTTCCTCCAAAACTTGCATTAGATTCTTTGTTCAGACTGTTTCTTCAAACTACTTTTCTACATTATTTCTTAAAGTCTTTCTATCAGATATTTTGTAAAATTTTTGGTCTACTCTGAACACAGAGAGATTATTTATACTCCCAGCAGCACAAACGCCTCATCGAAATCAGTGCGAGTGGAATCAGAAATGAATCAGCAACATCTACACTTTTATTGTGAAAGGAAAAAATAAATTCAGTTTTAAAGAACAAAATGAATTCAGCAAAGACTTCCCGCACCTCTACTGTTTTCTCTTTGCAATCCCTTCCATGTGGGATGAACTGAGTGTCTGGTTTTTCAGTTTCGAGTAATCCGGTTTCGAGTAACTGCGATGCAAAAGACTTAGGAGTGCGCCTTCGTTGTCCTCGCCCCGATCCTGCTTCTATGAGAAGAAAAACGCTCCATTCAAGCAAAGTACATGCAAATAGTTTCTAGTTTTATAAAAATCGGTTCCATGAAGATCGAATTTTGAGGATTACGGACGTGGGCGAAGAAAACATGTCATGAACATAACCTCGGCTGTAAGAAAATCGCAACAACAGCGCTGAGCGTGGCAGTGGCAAATTGGAACATGAGTAACAGACAAAATTAGACAAAAGAATTTGGCTTTGTTTCATTATTTTTTAATTCCAATGATACTGCATTGAACACGGACTTGTTAAGTGCACGGACTTGTCCGCAGCTTTCTTACCGCGAACGATTTATGGAAAATAATCTTGTGGACAGACTCAAATTGTGGCTCAAGGTCATGTATGATGTGTATTTTCAGAGATGCGGCACCCTAGGGAAAAGAGGGAGCTAGGGTTTGCAATCCTGGGACAAAATGAAAACCCCGGAATTTCAGGATGACAATCCCGGGAGTTCCCGGGATCCCGGGATTTTTTATATTAAACATTTATGCTATTGTAATTTATTGCCCCTGCCATCGCGGTATTTGGCGATTTAGGGAGCGCAAAACCTTTTTCAGAGAAGGATTCTCTAATTAATTCATTCATTGTAACTGTATTTACTGACACGCCATCAACTGCTACAAGCTTGGTCACTTGTTCTTCCGAAGAACTTTGATGCACCTTTACGAAACTTGTTATTTTTGTTTGTTAAGGTTTAGTGCTTTCACTACTGCTCTCGCTTGCATGAGGGCTCTCTGTTCCAAAACGAATTTTGTTTTCTCAGCTACTAGTTGACGGAACTGGATTTACAGTTTCAGGCTTCACGATGTTGTGGTTACTCATTAGGTGGCGTTACAAACCACTGGTAGACCAGCCTTTGCAAAGTAAATGCTTGCCACACTTCACACACTTAGGGCTTTCTCCAGCAGCATCTTCAACATAGTATCGCCACACAAAGACTTAAATTTCTACATCGGCCATTGCCATCGTATCTATTACAATCTATTCTTAATTACCTGTACAACTAAACCATAAAATTTATTCTGATGCAATAGTTGAACCATGGTATGAGATAATATAGACCTCACTGTGTAGTGATCTAAATTGCAGTAACATTAAGGCAAAAAAGTCCTATCTTGAGCTCTCCAATTGATCAATCATATTAAACAGCATGATTTCAAGTGTTTTCTCACTAATGTCTTGAGATTTGTATACTATTTTGAATGCTATTAATTCCCGGGAAACAGCATAATTTTAAATAATTTTGTCACTAATATCATGAAATATGCACACTCTTTAAAGTCCCACGAATTTCCAGGAAACAGTACAATTTTAAGTTTTTTTCTCACAAATGTCTTGAAATATGTTTACTATTGAGAATCAAGGGAATTCCCGAGAAAAAAGAATCCCGGACCGAGAAATTTCAGCCCTAAATCATTCGGGACCCCGGGATGCAAACCCTCGTGGGTGCGCGGCTCATATCGTGGAGTTAGTATGGCTTTTATGCAAAAATTATGGATGGTAAATACGTGATGAGTGTCGGCACTGTGTTAGAGGACAGCTGGGTGATGAACGGCAGTCCAGTGAAGGATAGCGCAGTGAGGGAAGACTCCCTTGTGAAGGCGGAGGACCTTCCAGTTAGGATGGACATCTCAGTGATAGAGTGATAGAGGACAGCTTGTGAAGGGAGGCAACTCAGTGATGGGGATACTACAGTGTTGGCGAAAGCCCAAGGATGGATGCCCAATGATAGGAGTCAGCTTTTTGTAGGAACAAAACCTAGTGTTGATGACAACACCCCAGAACTGGAATTTTACAAGTGATGGTTGTATCGCACGATTAGAATCTAGCCATATGATGGTGCATTTCACAGTGATAGAGAGCGTGCGAGTGATTTAAATTCGTCTATTGTCGGGAGATAGCCCAGTGATGGCGGAAAACCCAGTGATACGAGATAGAGTGTCTTTACCTGGTTCAGCCAACAGTTTGTTGTCAAGATCTGGTTGCGTTCGTCCTGGAATAAAAGAGAAAAATTACTTTAGAATAAATATGACCCTCCAACATTTTCAAAACCCCAGCAACTTATGGCAATTCAGAACCAATCGTAAGAAAATGGGTGCAATTAAAAATTAATCGAGCGGGAATCTATAGTCGTTTGCATAAGGCAGTATCGCGAAATCAAGTTGAATTGTTAACAATAGTTCCAAAATACCATTGAACTAAAGCTTGAGCACAAGTATTTCATAACTGTCACCGATGTTTCGGGAAGTATTAATAATAAATTCACCATGAGGTTGGATAATTATTGCTCATATCATTTTCACGTCGCTCATTCGTTACGGCTTGAACTGTCTCAAGAAGGAAAAAAATTTAACCCATGCACGTCGCACATCAGTTTCTGGGGTGAAGAATAGATAAATATAAGCTTCGGTGCCAAGGATACGAAACTACGAGTAAACTCTGCGAGGAATAGGAGATAGAAAGTCAATATTTTCAGCATAAGTATTCATTCTGCTGTAACAGAGAAGTTGAAAAGAATTTGAGAATGTTTATCGATGAGGCATTCAATTTTGCAAAATATGCACCATATTTTACAGAAGCTAATCACTCCTCTCGCACGACATAAAAATTTAGCCTTCGACCTTATTAGGGCTCAACAATAGTCCTTAGTTTCAAGAAATTACTCAAAGTTTTATTCTACTTCTGGCAAATCAGTCTAGTCTAACCCAGTGGTTCCCAAACTTTACCACACCAGGTAAAATTCTGAAGTGTTCTTTGTTAGCGTCAAGTCTTGATTCTTGAAAAATTCCAACGAAGCTTCTTTTTTCATTACGTCGTTGGAGCCACTCCTTTGCCCATTCCTTCTTTTTTCGTTTGATGGCCGGCATTTTTTTTAACTAAAAGCGCTAGAGTGTTTCGAAGAGAGTTTACTCTCGTGGTGTGTGTTTCTTCTTTCAGTAACGCACACCCTCCCTCACGACAGTTGAACATCGGCTAAAGCTCGAGCAGCGAGCTGCCACCAGTGCCGAGCACGCTCGAAGGCATTTCAAGTGGAGCACCAAACTCAGCGCGCTTGGCAGTATACTCGCGAGTATGCTGGCGAAATTTGGCAAGTGAGTCGCGGCTTTAAGAGCTATACAGTGCGGGACAAAATAAAACACGTTGATTAAATCGTCAGATTCTGCATTTCCAAATCACGTACAATTACAAAAATTGGACTATGTATTAACAATGGTATAAAAAGGTTGATAATGAATCTATGACCCACAAATGTTTAACAGAAAAAAAACAGGAACATGTACAATAAATACGTGAACAAAAGTTTACAACACATTTCAAGATATACGTACATTAATACTGCGTTGCAAAGCCGTTATTATTAATTACGACATTAAGACGTTTAGAGTAGTTTGACCAGCCTATTACAAGTTTCGAGTGTAATCTTATTCCATTCTTCAATGGAAATTTCTTTGAATTAAGTGGTAATATTAGGACCTCTCTTCTGGATCTTCGATTTCATTTCCCGACATAAGGTTTCGATCGGATTCATGTCCGGGGATTGACTTGGCCATTTTAAAATGTTTATTTTCTTCATCCTCAACCATTCCTTGGTTTCGTTTTCAGTATGCTTTGGATAGTTGTCTTGTTGGAAGGTCTACACACGTTTCAATTTTAACAAACGAGCTGAAGGTAGAAGTGGCTCTTCTGAAATTTCCTGCCATTCATGGTTCCCTCAATGACGTGAAGTCTACCTAACCCTGATGAGCTGAAACATCCCCACACCATGATTGAGCCAGCTCTAAACTTAACAGAGGGTATGGCGCACTTTGGTTTATACTCTTCGTTTTGTTGCTTCCAAACATGGTTTGTGCTGTTTCCCCCAAATAGTTCGATTTTGGTTTTATCTGACCACAGTACTGCGTTCCAAAACGCTGCTGGCTTGTTCAAACAAATGGTCGTTGACATACTTCAGCCTGGCTTTGACGTGATTTTTCTGGAGAAGAGGTGTCCTACGAGGGACGCGGGAGCGAAGACCTTCACGGCGTAGTGCCCTGATGAACTTATGTTTGCTGGATTCGATCCCAGATGCCTTGAGATCATCCTTCAATTCTTCAAGAGTAGTTTGAGGTTTCTGCACTACTGTTCGGACCAATTTTCAAACATCACGGTGGTCAATCTTCCATGGACAGCCAGTTTGAGGCTTGCTGAGAGTCATATTCCGGCATTTCCACTTACGTATTACGGTTCCAACCGAGGATATAGGGGCACACAATATTATTATTGTGCACATATCCTCCGATATCCCAAACCTTCATTATGGAGCTCCTCAATACGTTCGCAAAGGTCTTGGCTGATTTTCTTATTCTTACCCATGCTTACGAGCTTTCAGAATGAGAGCTGCTGTACCATGACACGTTATTTGAGATGAACGCTGACGAAAGTTTTGTTGTCAAATAGTAGAATGGATTCTAACATTCTGGAATAATTTTCCTGTAATTTTAATGCATAATATCGAGAAAAGAGTCACGTATTGCAAATTTTGTTTCACGTATTTATTGTGCATATTCTTATTTATTTTTTCTAATGAATATTTGTGGGTTTCAGCTTCATTAGCAACATTTTCATACCATTGTTTATATATAGTCCAATTTTCGTGATTGTACGTGGTTTAGAATTGTAGAGTCTGGTGATTTTATCATCTTGTTGTATTATTATGCCCCCACTGTACAACCTAAAGTGATTTGCTTCTAGTTCTGCACGTGATATATTTTCTATTGCTTTCTTAGCGCAGGAAAGACATTTTTAGAAGCTAGTTTAATTGTGCTTGATATCTCACTAACAGTAAGGACCTATTTCCGTACCAGAGAAATCAATTCGACACATAATACACTGAAAGTAATTCAAAACATGTAACAAACCTTTCGTATAATATGTAGCTCAGGACACTTGAAAAGTCAGTTTGATTTTAAGTAAGAAATAAAAAATCATTGCTTATGTCAGTTTGGAGCAGTAATTTACACCCATGTTGACAAGCTTTCCATGAATATCAATCGCCTACGACCATTGGCTTGCTTTTTACCCGAAAGCAAGTCATTTGCATTAAAATTTTAGACTTAACTAAGCTGCTCCAAACGAAAAATCCGACGCTGCACTGAAAATAAATACCTATGATAATACATACACTACAGATAATATTTTATATAAGCTTTTGGGGGTGTAAGTACAAATACAAAAGCAAACATTCACGTGATTCAGAAACTTATAAGTAAGCGATTGACTGCGTTTAGGTTGAACTGCAGCTTTTATTCAACCTAATATTGATTGCTCAAGGTAATGGATCCACTACAGATGTTTTTTTTAAATAATTAGAGAAAACTGTCGTCCATAGCAGTCAACATTGAAGGAAGAGGCGATGCGTCACACACGTTCCTCCCAAAACTTCCATTGGGGTTATGTTCAGGACATTGCATGGGTCAGTCCATGTGCTCACATGTTCCCTCATTTGCATTAACAAATCTTGAATATTTCTATTCACGTGGGTGGGTGCGAGCATCGTCGTCCTGAACGATCCTATAGACATCTGGAAAATAAAAATCCATGGAACGATTAACGAGGTTAGAAAATATTTATAAATAGCCCTGGGAGTTCTTTTGTAATCGCAAAGAGTAGAAGCTCCATGTAAATCCCAGCAAAATTGACCCCAAAAAATTACATGCATGGCTTCCAGATGCCTTAACGGGACAATGCAAAATGTCTCCATAGCTTCTTGCTGCTGTCGATAACCCATAACCTCGTTCTGAAAGTGGGTGAGTCTGGACTCGCCGAACCTCATCAGATGCTTTCAATCCCCAACAGTTTAATCACGGTGTTCCTGAGCAGTTAATTTTTTCCGATTTCCCGATGGCTTCCTAGTGGCTACTATTGGCTTCCTGGTGGATATGCATTCGCCTAAATTCATTATCCAAACTCTCAACACCCTGACTTTTTAGAAATTATTTTAGGACATTGTCAAAAATCGTTCATTTTCATTTCCTAGGACGAACGTCGATTTTTCCGTTTTTCCTTTTTCCATCTTCAAAAAGAGTCTGTCTCGTTCAACCAGAATCTTAGGCCATTCACAATTTCCACGAGATAAAACGGGTTCGCTATCTCCCTTCCTGCAAGCTATTATTCTCTGTATCGTTCTGAAATTTATGGCAGTTACTGAACAGATGTCCTGACTTCATTTTACCCTTTCATGCAAGCCAATGATCCGTTCTTTATAAATTCTTGACAGCTCCTGGACCCAGCCCTGACGAAACATACGCTCAGCCGTGAAGCTGCATGGAGACCTCTTCGTAGCTTCAAT
>JACJUY010003537.1:34235-84787 GCA_014220935.1 Platorchestia sp. MABIK
TCTTCGAAGCTTCAATAAATATCAACCAAGGAAAAAAAATAAAGACAGCTCCTGGAACTCCAAGTCTTTATTTCTACGATGTAAATGCAAAGTTAAAATTCTGCATGCCCCGGTTCAAAACAGGTTTTTACTACTTGATTAACACTTTTAGAATGTTGCCATACACAGTTTCAGCGGAACAAAGGAACTCTGAAATAAATCAATGTAAAATATATTGAGTGAGTAAAATGTAGTGGGTGACTTATTTAGCCACTTAGTGCTATTATAACACAGAAAGACCATGGTAAATTTCCATCAATTTCAGAGAGTTCAGATTTGAAGTCTGAATATCCAGAAACTCGAGCTTCGCACTGTTCAACACTTGTTGCAAACTGTAAAATTTCACTCACGCACGAAGCTGAGGGCTGGAAGTTGTTTATGATGGTTCGATGTGAACGTTGAAAAAAGTGATGACTCCTTCTCTACAAGTTTGAGTTTGTACTGTACAAGTCAACATCTGGGTCGAGACTTATCATCGCTGTTTGTGAGTTTGCTAACATTTCGTGAGTCAACCTCTCAACTAGATGACAAAACGAAATTATTTAAATCATATTTTTTTGAAGTTATTATACGTACAAAACAAATGAAAGGATGACAGTTTATGTTTTTAACAGTTAGCATTTGTCAGCATCTATTTCAATGCTTACGCAATAATGTAAATGCAAATATTATGGAGCTATGATTTGTTGCAAAGCCCATTACCTCGTNGTCTAGCATGGGGATCATCACAGATGTACGCTCATACGATCCCGACGACGGAATTTTCAGCTATAGTTTCAGTGTCATTCTAGCTCGAGTTATGTTTTTATTGGCGTTCAGTTTAAATTTTCATCTTCCCATTTTCAAATAAGATTTAATAGATACTTTTTAGCTTTCGAAAAGGCTGTTTCTAATATTAGCAATGTTAATTGTCCTGACTTGTCCACTCTTACAAACCGACTACAATTGCTTGCCTATAAGTAATTTCAAAACTTCAAGCCCTCTAAAGTGTTCTCGTCAGTTTAGCGGAGAAAGGATGCAAAATTGCATCGTACATTTACTTCCAATATGGATGTTGTTTCAAAACCAGAGAAAGGCAGGGATGGGGGGTAAGTGATAGGGTTAGGTGCGTCAAGAGCATGTTATCTTTATTTTGGGATCGTTCCAAATTTTCAGAAATCACCGATCCAATTGACAAATTTAGTTTGAAGTTTGAAGATCGCAAAAATAATCTTTTTACGGAAGCTTAAAAACAGCAAATTATTTACCGATGAAGTGTGCTCTAGTCTGTTCGTTCCTTGTTCAGCTTCAGGCATTCTTTATGGCCTTCTTAAAATATCTAAAAAGATTTTGAAAAAAAATTTCAGTAGAGATCTATTTTCTCTGCTATCAATACCCCGAGATATAAGCTCTCAAAGTTTCTGGTGCCGGAGCTGAATCCTCTCACTGTAACTCAATATACTGAACAAAATTTTTAGTCATTTGTTCAGGATATTCTGATGGTTTAATATGCGAGTCAATACTTTTTTTGTTCGTTTGACATTCATAATCTATTTATTAATGTCCCTCTACGCGAAACCATAAATATTATCTTGTCTTCACTGTTTACCAGTCCTCATACTTTAATACTACTGTAGGTCTTTCGAAAGTGATTTTATGCTAAATTTCTGGAGTTAGCTGTGCTTAGCTCATTTTTTATCTTTGACAGGAAATTTTATCAACAACTTGAAGGTTTGGCAAACAGTTTTTTTGTGTCTTAGTGAGGAAAATGGTTAGATGAATGCCCTGTGTGTTTCAAACCAATTTTTTATAGACGTTACGCAGATGATACCTTTCTAGTTTTTCACGATAAGTCTCACACCCAACTTTTCTTGGATTAATTGAATAAACACCATGGAAACATTGCGTTAAACAATGGAAGGTGAAGATAGTCTGAAACTATACTTCCTAGATTGCTTGGTGCACCGGACTGGGAATAGGTTAGAGTGTCCAGTGTAAAGAAAAGAGTGTTTTGCAGGTTTAGGAACCAGTTTTTATAGTTTTTCGCTATATATTTTCAAAGTGAATTTTATCAGGACATTGATTTTTAGTACGTTCACTGTTTGCAGTTCTTATGAGTTTTTACATGTAGAGTTCACCGTTTTAAAATAATTTTTCCGTAAGAATGGTTTTTCAACACGATTAATAGAGTGTCATATTGGTTAATTTTTAGAAAAGAATTTCAACAAATTGCCTTCTGGTTAATCAAACTGTGACAACGTCCGGTTTGCTTCGTTTCCGTACTTTGGGCCACAGTCGGAGGAAATGAAGAAAGAGTTTTAACACTGTTCGACAAATACTTTCCAGGAATAAATTTTAAGGTAGTTTTAGTAAATGGTTTAAACGTAGGGTCATTTTTTTCGTTTCATAAACATGCTTCCATCCGAGATGCAGGCCTCCCTAATTTACAAATTTTGTTGCGCACGATGTGCATCTGAAGATGTTGGATTAAATTCGCGAACTCTAGGCTGTTGGATGGTTGAGCATCGAGGTAGAAATAACCGCACAAGGAATTTCGTATGGATCGCTTCTCATCCCGGTAACATTAGTAATTTCGAAATTCTTAGTAGATCAAAATTTTCCTCCGATTTAAGAATTTTCGAGTCTCTATTCATTTTGAAAAATAAGCCAATTTTAAGCAATCGACTTGTTCTTTTCTGTTGTCCATGGTTAACAGGTTGTTTAAGGTTAGTAATTTATATTTATCAACTTTCTAATTCATGTCATGTCTTTCCAGGTGAATTTCATTTGCTGAAGATAAGCGAATGCTTGAAGTGTTCAACTTTACTGTTTTACTTGTAGTTTTTAATATAAGTAAATGTTTCATACTGTATTTTTACTTCTATCTTTTTACGTGGTGTTATATCAATTTGCATATTCGTCGATCAGTCGTAGAACTTGTCTCTTGCATCATTTATCGTTTACCGTTCAATAATTAATGGAGATTGGCCATCATGTTGCCATTTGTCTATGTCGGAAAACTCTTGATTGCTGTTAATCTCGTTTGTGAGTTCCGTTCACGAAAAAGTTTATCTAAACAAGCCCTTTCATCTCCACCCTTTGAAGGGCTTACATCAGTGTCTCGTGATTCGAACTTGAGTTTTTAATCGCTGAAATCAAGAATTGCTGAATTAGGCAGCAATTTACCTTTTTGAAATCAATGTGAGAAATTAGGTTATCTCAGACCAAAACTTGTTATTCAAAAACATGCTAAAGAATTAATGCTTTCCCGTGGACAGATTACTCAAATAATATTCCTTATGTGGTCATCACTTACTTTTTTCTACATCATGAATTACAAAAATGCCCCCACCAAGTTGGAAACCCACATCAGAGACACGAACTTCTCACTTTGGTTTTTGATTGATTTCCTCTGAC
This sequence comes from Platorchestia sp. MABIK, assembly GCA_014220935.1. Taxonomy (NCBI): domain Eukaryota; kingdom Metazoa; phylum Arthropoda; class Malacostraca; order Amphipoda; family Talitridae; genus Platorchestia; species Platorchestia sp. MABIK. The sequence continues at coordinate 37,671 of JACJUY010003537.1, forward strand.
CATGCTGAGGTGCATAAAATTTTACCCTAAGACTGCCAGTTTCTTTCTATATTTTAGGAGCCATAGCGTTGGCTAACTGGTTACCAATGATACAAGAATAACAAAGGGCGTCGTACACATCGTAGGCAGCGAACTCAAGCGCAACTGACCGATGCGGCGTCGTCTCTTTCCGTTTGTTTATGTTCGATTTACAAACTACGTTTGAATTTGAGGACAGAATACCTTCAAGATCTGAAGTTGTATCGATTGTTGTAAGGATTCGAACAACGAGGTACAACGAAAACATGGACAAATACGTGTTTGGAGAAATATTTGTATTTATGAACTGCCATGGAACATAGGAATTGTGTCTCGTGAATGATGGATGGTTAAACAGTTTGATCATGTGAACAGCTCTGTGGCAGAAAATGAACTCATTATCTTTGTCAGAACATGTGCGGAAATTTTAAAAACTGAAATGAAAATATTGTATTGATTTTTCATCGGCAAAAAATTATTTATATCTATATTTTCTACTGAAATTTTTAATATCCTCATTTATAAATACTTCAGTGCCTCTATAAACTTATGAAAATAATTCATTAATTACGAGAAACCAGCATGTTCTTTGAAGATCGCAAGTGAGTATTTGTCACTCATACACACAAAACCAGTGTGATCTCATAGTGACTCTGATTTAAAATCTATCATTTAAGAAATGTATTTCTCGAGAGAAATATGTTTTACTGAATTGTAGAACAAAGCTATCCATTGGGTATAGTTGTTCGGTTACGCAGCTTCAAATCAGCAAATATAAAATTTGCTCGGACTTCAAATGAGACAAATCTTCAGAAATTCTAGTACCACACTGCACACCATCAGTACAAAACTGTATAAACTTCGTTCACACGCAAAACTGAGTAAAAAGTTGTTCATTATAATTTAATGTGGATGTTACAAAAAGTGCGATCTCTTTCTCCACGGGTTTGGGTATTGAGAGCCAGTCTGAAAAAAGGTAAAATTTAAAATTACACCAGACAACTAAATTTTATACCCGAGCTTTCAATTCTGTGAGGGAGTTCATCATGGCAAACGTCATCAAGTTCAGAGAGGTCTGGTTTGGCGTTTAATCTTCCTTTCATTTCGGCCCAAATTAAATCGTAAAACTTCATAAGGGTATAACATTTCTTCAATCGAGACTAGCTTGCATTTCCTGAAGAGTTTCATGAGCTTTACCCAATAAAAAAGTTAGTAGCGATCTGAAGTAGAAAGTTATATCTCATATTGAATATCGGTTAAATTTTATTATTTCAAACAAAATGACTAATTTTTGGTAATTTATTTGAGTATAACTTGATGAAACTCTGCGATAATGTTACAACTATAAAAAATGGTAAATACCGAAATATTCAAAAAACATTCCCAGGAGTAAATATTTTGTCCTTGCAATTCGGAATTCGTCAAATCCATTCTAACATTTGGAGAGAAGATTTTTATTTCCAGTAGATAACAATGAGTAAATTTTGCTATTAGAATAACGTTATTAAATATTTTTGTAGGATATTACGTCGGGACATTCGTTTAAACAGCAGATATTTTGGTACTTTTTGGTTATCTGTCATCACTTGTTTAGGGGCAAAAATATTTTTAGGGGAAAAAGTGGAAAATGTAATTGTTTCATGAATATTGAATTTACTTTTTGGACAGTAAGAATAAATTTTTCTTGTGAGAAGGTATCCTTGTTTATTTATATTTTTTTCTTATGCAATTTACCTCTTTCCTTATACAAATATATATAATGAATCTCTAGGACCTTCCTCTCCAGTTCTTGGAAGGTCCTAGAGATTCACTTTGGCCTGAAACAAAACAAAAATTAAATATAAAAAATTGATAATAATTTAATTAAGCGAACCTAACCTAACCTAACATAACCTTAACATCAAAAGGAAACTGTATATTAAAAGTAGTGGCAGATAACCTAGAAATACCGATATTTTTTACAATGTGTAGTAAGCAATTATAGCAATTATCTACGGTATCATAAATTTTAAGTCATGCAGGACGAAATCTGCACATGCTGGGCATTCAAAAACATTTATTTCAATATTTTACTCCACATTTTAAGGAGTAAAGGCCCAAAATATCTCGTAATCTAGCTTAAAACAAAATCACATCTTTCTAATTTTTCAAGATGATTTGTACATTCCGATTCAATTTTTTCCAACTCTAAACACATCTGTAGAAAACGCATTGATTAGAAAAAATTGAAATGCAATTTCTTGTGTATTCATTCCATACCAGTTGGAAGTATTTTCAGGACGGATTCATACATGGCTCATAAGGATTAAATCAATCTTACCACAGTGAGGGAATTACACGTTTGTTTACCGTCTGGCTCGAAATTTCGTGTCATACTGTATAATGCTGCGTAATAGAACATGTGTATACCAGTGTAATCAGTGAGTGGCTACCTTTTGTCTAAGGGCAATTCGTCACCGTCACAGGTGCATTGTAGTTCCAAGTTATGTCCCCTTCTGCACTTGAACAGTATATATGTAACCATGTCACATTTGACCAATAACCATGTCACTTCACTTTAACACTGACCACAACGTGCGCCACCGATGGCCATGGAGGGGGTTTTCGTGATGCTGCTGACCAACCAATCGTCACGAACTCAATTCTCATAAATGATTGATCAAAGTTAAATGAAGGCGAGATCAAGTTAATGTCTGGTATTTGCCAAACTGCTTGCTACACTTGACTTAAATTTGAGTTGAATAATGAACTCCAGTTTAACCAATTGCGGTCAAAGTCTTAACACACGAATCACGCTAACTGTTGTGTTCATGTATAAAAAATCGATCTTCATAGCATGACGAAAATCAATGCTACTGATTCAAATCTGTCTAGCATAAAAATTTACCTTAAAAATTCATAAGTTAAGAGTCGACGCATGTGTGCACTGGAGTATTTAAGTTAGATTACTTCATGAAAGGTACAAAGTTAATTTTGTAAATATTGATTGAACGTTCAACGGTCGTACCTTGTTTAGTTTGTACAATTAAAATTGGCGTTTCACTTTTGCAACCACTTCTTCATCGCAATGCGTCCGTTTTAGATTTTCATTCTTCTTAATTTATTTGAAATCGAAAAAAAAACATGTTTTCTCAGCTTCAGACAGAATTGAAATGAAGTGGCCCTCGACAGCTCCTAAGTGATTTATTTTGAAGTTTCAAACTAGTAATTATTTTCTGTTTTGTATTTTGGGGTTTTAGCCAATCCTCTATCTTCCACGATGACCAGCATGTGAAAATCAAAAACAATCTTAGTGCAAAAAGTTATATATCTACGAAATCAATCACACATTTTTCGTTGGACCATGTACTGTAAGTGGAAGACATGAAGTTGAGTTATCTCGCCGCATTTACTAACAAGTACTATATTTGAACAACTGCGTCAAAAACTTAGTGTAGACTTTACCATCATGGGTTTTGTATCGTCGAACTGGAGTCAGCAAAACTTCGATACAACTCCAGCTGTGCAACTTAATATACAATAACGCACTCTCTTGAAGCGTTCTTTTTCGGAATTATCGTCAATTGCTACACAAAATTACTGTGAGTCGTTTCGTCGTTCAGGAAAAAAAGAATTCGGGATCTCCCACTCTTTTCTCATATTTGTCTTATAGCAAGCCTTTCTATAGCAAGATAGCATTCATTTTTTAGCTTGGCGGGTATAGTCTAAAATCTCAAACGAACAACTTTATTTCTCCTCCTCATTAAAGAAAGAGATCCATTTCAAGTCGTACTGCGGAAAACGTCGAGCAATACATCAAGGGAAAAACATTTCTCCGCCTAAAATCTTATCGGTAACCTGCCTTCAAAGTCATGAAATGAGGTACTTCTGGTACAAACCGTTCACGCTGTGTCGTTAACATGTTATTCAAATAATTATTAGCGTGCAGATACCGTGATCGTAGTTCACATCGAATGCTAATTTCACTCACACACAAACAACGGTATCATTGTCAACACCCACATTTTTTGTAGGTAAATAGTTATCACATCACGCCTAAATATTCATCAGTTCTTAAAAACGCATGGTAATTATGCGAATTACTCATTCCTATTACTTCCTCATTGACAGTTAACGAATGTTACCATATCTGCGAGTATCACATCCAAATCAACGATTACCGCCCGTACTGGTCCCTATTTGAGTATTATTTACTTGGCTGGCAGCGCTTGCACGGCGTCTGATCGGCTCAGCAACGTTGGGCGAGCAGTTGCGGCCGTGGCAGTGGAGTACCGGAGCTACAGGTGAAACGCGCTGGCACCTGGGCTCGGTGCAGCGCTGCTCGGCACCGTAGCAGGCAACAGAAAAGGCCGAACTCGGCCAAATGAAACGCGAGCTGTAAAAGTACTGCTTCTCTTCCCCACCCACCGTTGGGCTCGCAGTCAGGGAAGCGATTAACAAGAGATTTTTACTGAGAAAAGACGGAAGAAAATCTTTAACTCAGTGAAAGATTTTTACTGAGAAAACGGTTAACTAAAATTTTTGAAATTATGAAAAGAACTCTAAATACATACGTTTTACTTCGTGAGTACGTGGTACCAAATGTGCGTACTTGCAAACATACGTCGTACGTGTACCTGCCTACTTACGAACAGATATGCACAATTAATACATGCATACGCAGGTACGTTCGTACGTATACAGTACTTACGTTCGCATGAGGGTAAGAACAGTAAATACGAATTTCCGTGAGAATGAACGTACTTGTGCCCTTAAGCACGTGCTTACTTACTTATAAGCGTAACTACTTACATGCGTAAATACGCACTTGTCTGCACGTACGTATGCACGTAGCCACGTGCACGTGTATGTACAAACATTTAAAATAACATGCATGCACGACAATATCATGTAGGTGTTCCAGGATGTACAGGGTGGTCGGGATAAATTTGACAAATGACATTTGATTTTTTTCAAAACATTTGAAATAAATTCAAATCAACTAGGCTTGAGTTTAAAGTTTAAGCCCTCCTTCATTCAAATACACGATGACAGCAAGAATGGATGACTGGGAGCCACCTGAATCGTGGACGAGCACAACTTGCATCATGATGATTCACGCCGGAAAATCAGGAGATTATGGTCGCTGTTCAATGCTCCCTGAACACTGTAAAAACAATCCGTCATGAACAAGAGAATTGCATTGCAGACAACTAGGCCACGAGGAGACAAAAATTTTCATAAACTGTCATGGTTTTCGGATGCGGATCTTCAGAGGGTGATTAATTTTTTTCATGTGCCTTTGCTTTTCTTGTCCCATAATTGGTTATTTTGATTTACATTTGACTAGTTTTTCTCAATCATTTTCAGGTTGATAATGACCACGGTACCATGATAATGACCCAGGAGGTCGAAACGTCAAAAGTTGTTTTATTCATCGACATTCTTTAACATGATAATGATCTCATTAAATCGTTTCTATGCGCTTTTATTTATTATAATTCAATTTAAATATAACTTCTCGGTACATTGTTGTTTTATTACGAACTCTTTCTCGCACAATTTTTAATTTTGATTTGAAATTGGGGCATAAGTCCATAATTTTTTCTTGGACTTAACATGTACATCTTCTGTGCATGAGCCTGATTTCTGTTCGAGATATTCGCAAGCTATGTGACGACCTTGAGGAAAGGAATAGTTTTCTTCGACGAAATTTTGAAGTTGCCATATTTCTGTACATCTTTATTCGTTTCTCGGGAAACTATCCTCCCGTTGCCTGGGAAATTATCCTTACTTCATACTCTTGATTGATGAAAATTTCTTGGTTCAGATGAAACCATCAGGAAAGAGACCGTTTGTTATGATTAAACTTGAAATTGTGCATCCGGCCCTTGCGGTGCCAACATTCCCGTGCTCCCAGCTGAAGATGCGGCTGGCATTTCCCGGAAGAGATCGCTCCATATCGTCGCATTTTTGCTCCCGGAACACATTCGTTTGGAGCCCTTGGAGGTCGCTGGAGAAGGAGAAGCGTCTCTGTGCAGCCCAAACAATTAAAAAAAGGAACAATTTACTGCACAAGCCTTCCGGCTCACAAGCGACTGATACTGGCTTCATTTTTGCGGCTCGCTTCTGTGGGTCGAGGCCGTTGCCGACGCTCAACGTGCTTTCCAAGGTTTGTGCTTGCCACCCAAAATTGCAGAACGCGAAGGGGGTTTCCGCTGGAGCGATTTGGGGGCATGTATAAGGCCCTACGACGCTAGAAACGTTTCCTACGGTTATACGTGGGGAATTATGTGGTAACAAAGAGTTTAATGGTGTTCCGGAGGTTATATTTGTAACATTACTCACCTGAAGAACGATGAAAAGGTGTCCTATAACCGTCTGAGCAACAGTCCCTAAAGAACTGTAGACCGCTGTGTTTCCGAAGACCAAATTCTTACCAAGAAATCGTTTCAAAACGTCAGAAGAGGTTTGGAAAAAACATTCCTGAGTATTGACGATTGCAAAAATCCTAGACGTTTATTAGAGTCAATTTCGAAAGAAAAGGAACGCTCACGATGTAACTCCATTTTTTAATGCTGTTCTTTTAAAGAATAATGAGGGTTGAGGATCGTGGTTTCTCATTGGTGAATTACGTTAATAACAGGTGAAATGAAGCAGAACGTAATCAAAATAAGCTTGCCCGCGTTTTCGCTAGTCGTGCTCACTCATGTGGTTTTGCTGAGATAGAAGGAGTGGCGAGATATCTTGGGACAACTAGCTGGTAGAAATTAATGTTCGGAGTCCCCGAAGTCTTTGGAAGGCGACTTCACGGGCGAGCAGTGACGCACATGCATTTTCCAAATCTATCAACGCTTTTCAACTCAACTATTGCTACTTCTGCGACACTTACATATAGACACTCCGAAATGTATTTCACCTGTTCCCAGTATTAGTTCTAAAACGTTAATATGCTAGAATAAAAATTTATTCTATCAAATAACGCATTTAATATATTGATAGCCATGCTTCAGCAAACATTTTTGCAATGCTGTTCTTCATCAACAAAACCAATGGCATGTTCTAAATGCTCTAAAAATTTTATGAATAGTATCTAGTTACGTTTGTTTGCACAAACCTCAAGCGTCGGAGAAAATGCTTGACAGAATGGTTAGTGTACTCCATAATGCAGAAAGAACAATGAAGCGAGCAGTTGAACCATCTTGCGGTGCACCTAGTCTTTCTTTCATTAAATAGGCAAACACAATCCTTTTATAAAAACTTAGAAAACACAAGTTTCTAATAGTGAAAAATATTCATAGAGGGTTAGAACAAATTGAGTACATTAATCTAAACCTTTGCTTCAAGAGAGACCACGGCAACAATTCTGAAAAGAAGTAAAAAGGAGCGTTGCCAACGAAATAAATGTTGAGCAACTTGAAAAATTAGTGGAGGTTCATGAGTGAAAATGAAAACGAATTGAAGTCCAGAAGCAAAGTGAATTACTCTGGATATATAAAAAGAATTATGGTATAGAAGGGGAATTCCGAAGGCAATGAAAACTATAGAAGAAGCTCAAATGACCATTCGAGATGGAATTCGAAGAAAATAATTTGAGCTTCGTCTCATCTCCAGAGGAGAATAAGCGCGTAAATTCGTGCTAAGTAACTCGAGCAGTTCAGTTCAGCGCAGCGACATTCGTGTCAGCGCAGGTCACAGCTGCATTTTCCTCAAAGATCGTGGCCACGGCTGGCGTGTGGTTGTAAAAAAGTTTGCTGATTTACGAAGGATATTTGGTCTTACGATAGCAGTACTACGGTCGAGTAAATATTTTTACGTATGAGCTGCCAACAAAACGAACTGTCAGCGCCCTACTTCGATCATGGCGGCGAATTTTAAGATGATTATGAGCAAAAAATATAAATTAGCCTGTAGAAACTGATAAATTCACTAATTGTTTGTTTGTTCAAGCAGAAAAATGTTTCGAGTCGATTCGTCTACGTGTCACCTAATCTACCGAGTGAAAAATTCAGATGGCCTTTCATTGTTCCCACTTGGAGCGAAACATCCTCGAGGAAACTATAGGGTTATGTTTGTTAGGGCTATGGACACTGTCGTATTTGCATGAGCCTTACGAGGACATTGAAGCCAAACAACAGTCTAAAAAATTATAAAAAGAGATTTATAGGGTCTCCACGGCTACGAGTATAGGGTCTCCACGCTCACCTAGGACCAAGACTTTCTTATCAGTTTGAGGGCGGTGGGTGCTCACGTACGTACCAGTACGGTTCTTTACACGAGTTAAAATCCGAGATAGATTGTTTGAGTTTTAGTCGTTGACAGCTTAATTATGCAAAACTTCTCAGCGCAATCATATAATATAACGTTTCTGAGAGTAGGAAGAAGTTTACCTTGTGGAACACATGAAAACCAAGGGCGTCTCATCAGTACCTTTGAACGCCTTTTGATTGTTAGCACCATGACCACAAAACTACCTGCTAGCAACACAGCGTGACCACTGTGAAGCCTCTAACTAACTATCCCTCTAATAACACACTACATTAACATGTGCTTGACCATCAGCGCTAAGGCCCCTAAAATACTCATCAATATCTCCCGGAAAGTTACGCAGCTTGTACGAATGGTAGCGTCGAAACTGCTTCGATAAATATTCGGGTTACAATTGACAACAAACCTAAAAGCAATTTTTCGCATAGTATTACCGCTTAAAATTGGTTCACACAACTCTTCCCTTCTAATGCCCGCCCACACACGTACATACGTATATGTCTTCTAGGAGAATTCAGCGGAAGTAGAACCTTCTGAGGTTAGATCCTTCGTGTTCCCCACCACGTGTTTATTTTGTTTTTGGCCTAGTTGGATGAATACAAGAATGGACCGCAAGACGTATTTAGACAAGTTTCATTTTTCATCTTACTTCTGCATTCTAGTGATGTTATCTTCGTAACTTCCACTGAGTACCTACTTCGCATCCATACTTACTCCACGGTGAAAATGAATATAAAGTTTGGCCCGTTCGTGCGGTCACTCGATCCGCTTGTGCACGAGTAAGGTGCTTCACAGAAATCATGATTTTTGAAAAAACGACGACGAAAACCGTCATACAGACTTGTTTTAGCCTACTGTAGAATCATTTAACGAACTTTTTCCCGTTACGCGAACGAAAAAATGGGTTTAAAATTATATCTTATCAAAAAGAGGATTCACGAATGAATCTTTTGAAGGTGTAGAACTATCCATGGAATAAGTCTGGTAAACCTCAAGCGAATGTAAAATACTTATAACATGAAAAACATAACTGAGAAAATTTACATGCATATCTTTCCACTGAAATATCTTTTCTTCCATACTGCCAAAACAGGGAAGGCAAGGCAGCAACGAGAATCATTCTACTCCTTGTAGATTTGAAAAAAATTTTCAAATCTTCAGTAAGTAAATCAGAAGAATCACCGATTTTTCTTTGAGATATTTCTTAGAGAATATAGTGGTCTTGTCGCACTAGACCAAATAGGTCAGAGAGCTCTTGAAGTTGAGTCTCCGGCATGAGAAAAAAAGGAGTGTTGTCGGGGAGAAGCACTGATTTTGTGAGGAAGTTTTACGATTGGATGGCGAGAGACAGGGGGAGAGATGAGGGGAGGCAGCGCAGAAGATTCATGGTGATGGTTGTGAGCAGTGGAGTGGCACACACTGCGACACTGTGGCACTGGCTGCCCAATAAAGTTCAAATAAACTGACAGGAAGGAAAAGTGAAGAGAAGTAACGAGATGAAATGAAAGTTGAAATGTGGCGAAATAAGTTGGAGAAACATTCAATACGAAATGAACGAACAACTGAGGTCTTGAGGAACGACTATTTCAATATTGCATCGGGCAATGTCAGATATTGTCTCCCGGAAGCAATCGAATGTTCAAAGATTTGTTGAGCGCTGCAACAGTGTGAAGTTACCGAAGAAAGTGTGGAAGAAATTAAGTGTTAAGCAATGCGAGGTCAGGAAATGTGTACATCATCTAAAAATTAAGGTCCAGTTTTCGTACCGCCCGGTGGTTAGAATTTCAGGTGATGCAGAGCGGCTACAGGGACAGAAGGGTGAAGGTACAGTCATCTCTTGGTACACAGTGAACGAGAGGACGTGCACACACTGAATGACTATGGTGATAGATGCCTGCGTCATGGCTGCGATGACGCCTTCCTACTTGTATCTGTGATGAAGACGGCCTGCTCTGTCTGTGACGAAATATTTCTGATGCTAGTGAAGAATTTTTTCAAAAACATAACCATACTAAGTATTTGCATTTTATCATTGCTTCAAAATTAATGTTCAAATGATGTTACGTTATTTAGGTACCCTCGTAATAAATTTGACTGTTCAATTTCATTTTTTTCAAGTGTTAATTATGAGCGAGAAATTGGAAATTGAAGTAGGAATTATTGGAGCAAAAGTTACTTGTTTCACATGAAAACATATTATTCAACAGTTTTCAATCCTGAACTAATGAGTGGTTTTTAGCTGTCTTATTTTATCTATCTGTAATCCACAATATTGACCCGGTTGGTCATATGAGCAGAAAATGTTACGTTGAGCATTCATCAACATCATTTTTATTCTCACTTTTTCGAAATGGCATGGAAGACGAAAAAGGCCAAGTCTAATAAAAGTAAAGAGTTGATCATTTACACAAGTAAAAAGATGTTAAAGCGATGAGATTTCAAAATGCTACTCGATCCCAAGATCTAAGTTGCAACCTATAGTAATAAAGTGTAAATTGTTAAATGCGAGAAAGAGTTCAGGAAGATGTAAATGATGTAAATGAAAACCAAAACTATCATCAAGCACTGCACGAAAACTGTACGGCGAGATTAATATTCACACAAGAGTTTTGGTGAAAGACTTAGTCAAAAACTCGGTAATTAGCTGAATGACCGCTCACGACTGTGTTGTTAGGAAAAAATTGATAAAAATCAATGATCAAAAAATTAATAGAATGATAATCGACCGTCACAGAAGCATTTTTACATGCAATTTGTACTGTTGTATGCTTAAATTCTGTCACGACTTTCTTGGAGAAAAAGAGCGTTTGGGAACCAGAACCATGAAATGACGAAGGATAAGCCAATTTTTTACATCATGTCGCATGAAAGGCTTGAAGCGAGAAAGATAAGGATTATTGAAAATCAAGGATTACGAGGATTGAAGGTCGAATGCAAACGAGTCGTCGTTTTAGAAAAAAATTAAGAATTAGAATGTGCACTCATTGAAGAATGGGAAAAGCTCTCAGGAGAAACTCGTTCAAGTCTAACTAAATCATACATGTAGAAAACGATTGTTAAAAGCACGAAGATGAATGGGCGTTTTACTGGCTGTGATTGTGTTCAATTTCGCCCAGAGTCACGATAATATTTCACGCCAATTTTCATTTATTTTCGTTTTACTTCTAAAATTCATTATTTTTTGCGAAACTTGGTGAATTATTTGTTCATTTATGTAATGTCTACGTTGAAAACGCTTGTTATATTGCTATTAGAAAAGCAGGAATTCTGGGATTTGTAAAAAATGCTGAATTATCGCCGGAGTGGAAATAATTTCGTAGTTAACTGCTCATTGTGGCATTTATTTATTCTTCTCAAAAATTTTCTAAACTCGTCTATTCTCAAACAGCTTTAATTTGGTTCCTGGTTTTTATTTTTTGTGACAATGTCATTTGTCATTGCAATGCTTCGAGATTGCGAGCTGATGTCTTTTTATTCTTTTTTTTACAAAAGAAATCGTAAAGAAACACGTTGAAAAAATTTGAGCTGCATCAAGGAATTGGAGGGAAATCGATCCTCCTTTAGTTATTCTAACGAGCATATTTGAAGAAAAATTCTGAATCATCTTTGTATTAATTTCAAATTGAACTGTGCTGTCAAAATGCGGGCATTTTCCTTTTTTAGAGTTTTTAGGCTTAACGGAAAGTTTTGTTATATAAATTCACGCTTCCAGCTAAAATTAATACATGAAAAAACGCCTTTCGCTCCGTAAATCGTACCTTAAAAATGTGTTTGAAATCATAATTAAGAAAAATGTTTGGTCATTACGGTGCCTGTCATAAAGAGACTAGATAACGTTTGATTACAAAGATCCTCTTTTGTTGAAGTTTGCAATGGAGGGATTTTAACATGAGAGTCATCCAGGGAGTGCGCTAATTTTTCTGGGATTACATATACAGACTGCTATCTCCCAACGCTGCGCTAGCAAAAATAGGCATCACTTTCCCTTTTTCTAGCGATGTACGGTCATACTATTCATCTTTTGATGTGCACTATTCTCTTATGGTATGTTGAAGAATATTGATCCTCATTCTTCGCGTGAGAACATAAATAAATCAAATGAACATTTCACGATTTAAATTGACACATTAACGAATTATCTCTTGTTTCCCGAGTTTGAAATTCACTGCCGTAAATTTTCAACACTGCTTTCATATGAACTTACGTCTTATGGTATAAAGAAGGGCAAATTCCAATCAAGTATCATAGTCTCATGTTAATTTACTACAAAATAATTCGATTTGCACCACAAAACAATTAGGGCATCACTCAATTATGAATTGAAGTATTCACGGTTACGTGTAACTTGGAGGTGGCTAAGGTAACGAATGATTCGATAAAAATTTCACACAATTAAGAATCAATTTCATTAATTCGTCAGAATTTGGAAATCATTAAATTCAAGTGTAACCCAAAAACGACACCACTTATTTCAGCATGAAGTTGTTTTTGACATAATTGTCCCACTTCGTCGTGATTTATTTATCAACCATACATATTTACCAAACTTAGTAGATGTAAGAAAGGCCATGGTCAGTTGAAACTTCTATAAAGGCAGAACTTGAACGTAAAATGTTAGTCGAGCGAAGAACATTCAGGTTTGAGCCTTAAGTTATCCCTAAAGTATGAATTTGAGGGAGAAAACACTTCGTAGGTCTGTAGTACCTATAGCCTTGAGGTAGGAAAGTGAGCCTGGGCCCCACTGATGAATCTCGTTTGTGAATCCGCTTACCTATATTTCTGAGCGTGGGCACTACTTTTGCCTCTTGTGCTAGGCTCCGATTTTGCCTTTTAGGCTTCACAAGGATAGACTTCACTTCAGCGAACAGTCTGGGTAAAAAATAAAGTCTGTCATTTTTTGACGTATTTTTCATGAATTTTTTTATCAAATGTGTAAAATGATGCAACGATTTTTTGGGGACTCGTGTGTTCTTTTCGTAATCTTATTAGAAAAATTATGTTTTCGAAAAAACTGAAAAAAGGGTATTCCGGAAAAGGTATCTCCTCCTACATTTATGAAGTTACAGGACCGGTAACATGTTGTTTAGATAGCTAAACGTATTATCTAAAGAAACATCGGAGTGGAATTTCAATATTTTGATTGGTTGAATTTTGGGATTATTTTTCCAAAAAAGTGCATTTTTTTCAATTTGGCATCTTATTTCTTTAATGATTTTCAAACTAACCAGTTTTTCAAAAACTCATATGCTTAATTTTACCTCTTTTTAAGCTCTATCGATCGATACATTTGTCATTCCTGTACCTTTAAAATTGAGGGAGAAGTAGCATGTCAAACGTCAACAACCATCAAGTTTTCAGGAGAGTTTGACAAACTCGTCACCTGGCCGTACAATGACGTAAGTGACTGGTCTTTCGGAAGCTGTTACCGACGAATAAGCACAAAAAGCAGTGAAGCACATCGTTAGATTTAGAGAAAAATTCTCTTTACTGTGAGCAATAAAACAGAAAATTGATAATTTTTGAAGTTTGGGGGTAAACAGGTCACCTCCTAATTGGCTAGCCTTCCGTAAGCTGTAGCAGACGCACGAACACACTTACAAGGAATAGAAGCATATCGTTAGGTTCGTAAGAAAATTCTGTCACCAGAGCCAAAAAACATGAAATCAATAACATTTTGGATTTTGTCCCAGACTGTCCCCCTAGGCTGTAGGGCGTGATCTATTCATGCTTATGAGGGTCAGCCTTCCCTATGCCTCGTAAGTTAGACCTTACTTATGTCACCTCTGAGGCTGGACCCCACCTCTACTTCCGAGTCTGGGATCCGCTCATGGCTCTGAGCCTAGGTTCCAGTAATGCTTTTGAGGTCGGGCCCGACTTATTCCTCTAAAACTAGGTTTATCTCATGCCTCTGAGCCTGGACCACATTCAAGTCTCAACGATGCTAGGCGCAGGTCAGGCAGCCGTGAGACTAGGCTCCGTTCAAGTTTACAGCTCTTAACCATCGGCATCAACGGATGCTTTATTTCCAATTGAAGTATGATGCATATCACCTTTTACATTGGTTTTTCAAATGCCTTATAACTCACACCAGGACGCCATGACGCTTTCCCCCGGTCATAGACCGGTACCCATTTCAGACACCTGGATAGAGTGGGGTATTGTGCTTACAATTTTTTCTCCTATACCCAACAGAGCATGGGTCACCCAGGGGTATTAAGGCAGTGTCACCTTAAGCGTACGTAAATATCATGGCTAAAATGTCAGTATATTGAAAATTAACATTCCAACCAAATTAGGCATCACTTGCAGTCATACACAATAGCATGGTGGTGCCAAACTGTACATATTCACACGAATGATCTCAAAGGGCAATCAGCAACGGAGGCGGTGCCTACAGGTGACGAGCAACAATGGTGAAAACAAACGACGAGCAGCATTTAAAGATTGAGGTTATCATGGGTGAGCAGCAACGGTAGAAGCCATCATTGCCCACCGACATCAGCGGAGGTAATCATTGGCGATCAACAACAGAGGAAGTAATCATTGGCAACTAGTAAGAGTAAAGGTAATTATTGGCAACCAGCAACGGTGGAGGTAATTATTGGCAGGCTGTAACAGTGGAGGTAACTACTTGTGAGCAACACCATTGAGCTTTCAGAAGACAAGGCTCTCCCCATGCCTTCGTAAAAGCTGGGTCGCACTAAGGCTTACGTGAGGCTGGGTCTCACCTAGGCTGCAGGCTTAAACTCTAAAGGAAATTTCGCTCAAAAAACCCTGCTGCAGGTAATAGCCTTCTGCCGAAAAAAAAAAATTTCCCAACAAACTTTATCGTTTTAAAAATTTTTAGCTTTAGGTTTTATCTTGAGGTTGAGCTCCATGAACTATGATTATAAGGTTTTAGTATGGCGGTGTAGCCCGCTGTACCTGTCTTGAAGTGCGGCAGTGGATCATCATCTCGAAGCAAAGGATGAAAAAAATAAGTGAAGTAAGAAATTGTGCTAAGAAATCCCTGCTCACATCTGCTGTCGATGTCAAACAAAGGAATTTTGCTGTAGTTTTCAATAAAATTAAAAGTTTTCATGCATATAATGATATATTTTGCAACGATTTATCTCATAATAAAAAATTTACAATTTTGAGCCGTATCTCCGCCACACCTAATAATTTGACATTTTTTGCACTTCAAATTTTGAATTCAGGGCCGTAAATTTTATTTTTGACCCTTCAGTAAGAACGAGAACCAAGAATTTTCATAAACGGAGAGTTAGTTAAAATGTTATTAGCTTTTTTGTTGAGAAATTTTCATAAATCAAAAGTTGAAGGAGCAAAAAAGTAAACTGAAGTTGTGCTAAGAAAAAGTAGCGAATTGCATGAAAAACTCGTGGGAGCTACTTTATTTTTTAATTTTAACTAGCACACATAAATTTTGCGGATAAACTTGATGCTTTAGCTGCCTGTGTATGCCACGAACAGAATATCTCACTCAATTTGTTGGTGTAAAACACTCGTCGCGATTGTGAACATCGCTTTTGTCATTATTAATAAAATTTATTTATAAAACGAGGTCATTTCGAATACTGCCATCCCTAATTTTTGTTTTAAAAGCAACGGTCCTTTCGGGGCATTCCCAGTGCGAATGAAAAGTAATAAAAATCAGGAAATTCAAATTTCTTGGGGAAAAATTAACGACTGAAATAGAAACAAAATTTCAGCAAATATGTTTTTACTTTTCTCTGAGCGTTGAAAAAAATACGACAGAGAAAAGTTCCTTCTCTGAACTACAATTTTAGGAAATTGCAGCAGAAGAACATGCACTAGGCAAAGTGAAGCACTTAAAGGATATTACGTTTTTTTACGACCTGAGGTTCCACTGACACGCTCGCGAGACACGAAGGGCGTGCCCTGTGGACAACGACAGAGGCGAGGTAGTATGCGAGGTTTGCGTTGGGTCATGGCGCAGCCTCACCTCTCACAGACGCTAGAAAAGGCAGAAAGTATTCTGGCTAAGTATAATATCAACTTTGCTCTACAAAATCCATGCTGTAACTAATGCGGTACAGTTATTAATCTGTGACGCCATAACGAAGTAACGTCGGAACGTCTTAAAGTTGCAAAGAAGTAACGCAGGTATGCTATGCAGCCGTAACACTGCACCGCCAACAATACTGTAACACCAGCTCATACTGTGTCACGTTAGAGTAGGTATGGTTACTTCAGCAAACGTGCAAAAAAGTTGTAAGCTTCTAACACAACGGCGGCAGTCGATGTTTCCTGGCGTTCCTCATACGTCGTTTGCTCCTTTCCTTTCTGTAATTCAAATAATTCGTTTGACAACACCGTTGTGCAGCAACTCCGTAACGCTGTAATGCCGTTATACTGTAATGCCGTCATGCGTTACGTTGTATTATGCCGTTGTACTGTAGGTCAGTATAAAATCGTAATGCAGAAACGCTGTACTGCCGCAACATTGTAGTACTTTCTTATAACGAAAGTGTGGTCTATGCGACCCAATGAAATTGTTCACTCATGTTCTTCTGAGCCGTAAATCCTATTGCAGTGGAAATATTTCACATTTAATAATTTCACATTAAAGGGTCCTTTAACAATGAAACTATATTAATATTGATTGCACTACTCTGTAGTGATACGTCTTTACACATATACGCAAACCACGTTAGTCATGGATCAATTTGATCAACCAGTTAAGTCCGCACTAGTTTGATACACGTAGACCGCTATAATATGTTTTATACTCGGATGAAAATTATTAATCTTTTCAGCCCTTGAGGAGGAATCGACACACTATCTTCTCAAAAAAACTAATTTGATTTCAAAAAGATAAAATTTACAAGCGCGCGATGTACAATAGCTGCAGTTCCAGCAACAGATATCAGCATATAGTGGATAAGGATTTTTCTAGGTTGTCTGCATGACAAGAACGTACGAACCGAGAGTGTGTTTCCCTGGGTGCTTTTGTTGCAACTTTTCTACGTTCTTTTCTTGCTATTCTCAAGGATATGACACAAGCATGGCTTTCAGTGTTATGCTCGAATAACTAATTTCATTAACATCCATAATACCTCGTATAATAATGCATTTCTAACATCAATAATTAGAATAACTGATTATTATAACTCATTTTGATTCATAAGGTAGAATATCCCGCGGCTTACATTTAATGTATCACAAGAACTACGCCATCAGAGTTGTACAAACAAACAAACCAACATACATGTCATTATGGTCATCTTCATGATAGTCGTGTGAGTAGTGTGCATAATTCCGAACGATTAATAATGGAAATGTTACGCGGAAAGCCGTGGGACATTGGGACAAACTTTCATAAGTGCAGTATGACCTATAAACCAGGACATATCGAAAGTCATCTGCATTTGTTGGTACATGTTATCTCCGGGCTCTGCTCATTTCAGGGCTGTGCTAGTTCTAAATAATGTTTCGTTAGTGTTTATATGATTACATCATAAATAATCCATTACGAATATATATCATACATACATAATTAGGTAATATATATAATATGTACATATTAATAATATATAATATATATATTAATATATATTATATATTATTAATATATAATATGTACATATTATTAATATACTTATCTATTAATAATATGTACATATTATATATTATTAATATATACATAAATATTATATGTATATATATTAGTATATAATATGTACATATTATATATTAATAATATATATATATTATATATATATATTAATAATATCAAATATATAATATATATATATTAATAATATATAATATGTACATATTATTAATAGATAAGTATATACTCATATGATATATATATGAATAATTCATTAATTTAATTCAAAATAATTAACAAAGTTCCGAGTAAGCAGCCACAGAATAAAATGCATTTGTTATCTGCTTTTCAATTCCACGACCAATTAATTTGCAATTAATTTAATTTGCAAATTAATTCGCTTACTCCCTCCAAGTGATTCATCTTCTCTCACAGTTGACACTTTCGAATTTCTTTTTCCATCAAAGAAATAGTCACTTCAATCTTTCAAAAGAAAATTTTTTCACATTTCTGTGCTATTCTCCTCAATTTTTTCTATTATTTCATGCATTACATTCAACATGTCGGCAAGTCCTCGAAATATATTTGTAATTACTATTTTGCGGACTGTCGTTCATATCATTTCGATTTCTGCCACAAGATTCCTATTTCTTTCTTACTAAATCGCCTTTTTTGCCTTTCCAAGGCACCCACGTCAAACTTGTAACTTTGATTTTTTGTCTTTTTTACATTCTAATTCTTTATTATTTCTTTTTTTCTTATCGTCCGCTCTTATCAAATTTGCTGCTCAGGTTTAAATAGTGTTTCACCTATATTTCTAATTATCAGAATGATTTAGATATTCAAAGTTTTAATGTTAAATATTTACAGTGTCACTACGAATTAAATTCATTTAGTCTTTTGCTCCATCTTATGTGTTATATACAAATGCCACTTGGTGTATGACGGCTTTAGTAACTACATTAAAAGTAATTTATGAACTCCAACGTTCTCGCTCATGGACTGAGTGCGTGTACTCCTTATGAAATTAGGCTAGATTTTTTCTTTTTTTACTTTTTAATTTAATTTTAAGTAGGAATATCTTTATTTTTATCTTGACTATGTTCTTCATCCTTTGTCTACGTTGTATATTACTTACTGTTTATTAATTTTTAATGACTGACCATGTTGATATCTATATGATGAAATTGACCCAGATCTAATTCATTTGAATAGACTATCAGAGAAGATAAGAGACAAGAATAGAATGCTCACATAAAAGATTCATTCAAAAGTTTATAAATACTTAAACTTCTGGATCTCTATGAAGTCTCCATATTTAATTTCATGTACTGTTCTCGTGTAAAACATCGACAAAGACGATGTGAATTACTTGTTAATTAATGTTAATTAACAAATTAATGTCAATTAACGATGTTAATTTGTCGCCAACATTGTTAATGTTGGCGACAAAGACCTCAAATAATTATTGACTGCACAAACTTGGCATCACGATCATTTAAAATAGAAGAAACTTTGCGCTTCCGTATTATTCAAAAGCTCGGTCATAACACAGTATCCTCTTCATTGGAACTAAGACTTGGAACTCAATCTCTGCGGGATCCGAGAAAGAAATAAACAAATCATGATAATAGATCTTTCAAAATAAATCTTGATTCCCTTTTCCTATTGGAATATTAATCATGTAAGATAACCAAGTCAAATCTTTTTTCCTAAATGATTCATCCCGATAGGGTAATTTGCCTTTGTGAATGTACACGATCTTCAGTTTGTTCTTAAGTCGTTCCTATAGTTTACTTTTAACATCTGGCCCAAATAAACTACTTTGTAGAATTAAGCATCAAATCTCGAATGAACTTATTCTTAGACCAGTCTAGTGCGTAAATAGGTTAAGCGTATTAGGTTAAGCACAATTGTACACCTTAGAATAGCGTTGGGGGAAGGATGCTTAAAAAGTCCCTGAAATAATTCTGGCCCACAGGTAGCTATACTCAAATTTGACCATTATGCTGGACTTAAAAATTAATCTACTTCTGTATCGCATGGGGTAAATAAATTGTTTAAATTGCTTAAAAATGAAGCAATATTTCCAACCACTATTCAGTATATATGCACTCTAGTGGTCCAACCACCCCAATTTCTTTACCAGCTACTTTCAGCAAAGACTTAGTGTTCGTTCCTCTCTACGTTTGCGTGCGTATGTTTTCTTTTGTCTCAATCTAATTTGTATCTTGAACACTCGTCCTTCACAATGATAATTTTCATCATGTTCGCCAAGGTCTCAACCTTCATTCTGTTGTTCACGTATCCCCATTCCACGGTAGCGAACTCCTTCACTCAAGATAAATTTTCAAAAGAACCATTAGCGCAGCTTTTTTATAATGCCTCCTTTTGCTACTACTAAATCCTCATTCAATAGTATTATTTGGAAAAGTGCAAAAGATCAATATGAAGTCTTTCCACCCATAAATTCTATTGATCTTTTAATGGTTCCTCAAGTGCTTGCCCGATCCATGTAAACATTTTACATCTTAGATTACCTCTTAATGCAGAAGAGAATTATCCCATGTGTCATTTGAGGCAGGTCCTTTTGTAGCACACTCAAAACTCTGTTGCTTTCACGACATTCTTTCTCAACTCAAAATAACTCGACAGTGACAGCTTTCTCAACTTAAATTGAACAGTTGCAGCTCATTTTGTCCAGGCGTAGTTTACTTCTTTTCTATGATTTCAAATGGGAAACGTAATTGTAAATTGCAAAGAATATATTCCAAATATTAGTTTCCCCTTCATATTTTTAGGATTTCCATCAAATTTTATCCTATTATTACTTTTCACCTTCATTGTACTGTAATCGAAGGTTCTATGTGCAGCAGCGCATAGAACGAAGGAGCAACACCGACATCATCCGACGCGTGTCTTGCGAACGACTGCAGGCACTCATCATCACGAGAGCTGAGCCACGGTCTGAGCTGAGCTCAGCATGGGGCAAGTCCACGGCACGATACCGTGGGCAAGTCTAAGCACAACTGGGAGGTGGGGCTAGTCCAAACAGAGCTGAGAGGGGGAACTAGTCCAAGCAAAGCTGGGAGATGGGGCTAGTTGAAGCAGAGCTGGGTGGTGAAACTGGCCCAAGACAAGCTGGACGGTGGGCTAGTTTGCCTATAGGAGTGGGCTCATTGAAAAGAAGGAATGAATTAAATTTCAGCCAGAATGGGGAATTCGTATTCAGCCCGGGAACAAAGAAGCCAGCGTAGTTCCTGGAAAACGAGCTACAGATCAAAAGCCTCACTCAAAAAAGAGAGACCTTTCGCCAGCAGAGCCTACCAGCCCCTAACGACGGTTTGCCCACAGCAGTAACTGGCCAACACTTAAATTGTACCTGCAGCCACAGTTTCTCAACAATGACAGCTCACTCATTTCCCCTGAGGGTAGTCTTTGTTTTTAGCACTGACTTACGATCGATCCTTGCAGGGAAAAGTACGACTGTAAAACTTGACAACTACGCAAATTACCGCCGCAGCGAAACTTCTTGACTCCACTGCTATTTTAATTTCTTTCCCTCTAATACCTAATAACAAAGTTATCTAGTTATAACTCCCAGAATGATTCCTCCGCACAAGACTGCATTACCGATTACTCCCATTAATGTTTCCAATTGTGACCGATCATAACTCGACAGGGAGGTCAACGAAGCTGAATGATTGAGGGGCGCCAAAGAGTCGTGCTCATTGCTGCCTGCGCCGGTGAGGAAGCAAAAGTTGCTCACAAGATTCTCAGCACTGATTGAGCACCGGAAGTTATGAGGTGAAAGAACGCACTTTGAAAAGCTGACAATTTATTGGATGTAAATGCCCCAGATATTAGCGAGGAAGAGTTGTTGTGTCATACGCAGTTCAAGTTTGGGTTGTAAAGGTGAGGCAGTGAGTAGAGTTTGGGCAGTGTGCAAATATTGGCCAGTGTGCGGAGTTGGGGCAGTGTGCGGAGTTGGGGCAGTGTGCGGAGTTGGGGCAGTGTGCGGAGTTGGGACAGTGTGCGGAGTTGGGACAGTGGGAGTACGGAGCCGAATTACATGCAGACCTGGGGCAACATCAGCGCTGGGTTGAGACGCTGCAGAACTGAGGGCAGTGAGCAGTGAGCAGATCTGAACTGGAGCAACGGAGCTGGGGTAGAGTGGCTGGAAGGCGTCAAATCCTTAAGCACAGAACTTTAGGTCTAAATCCTAAGTTTACGAGACAGTGGACAAATAGAGAATGGCAATGCGTCGAAATCTGTGCTCTACAGATCTCGCAGATTTCGAAGGGAAGGATTCGCTCAGATCAGGTTTTGGATCTATAAGATGGTGGAACGAGATGTAAAGAAAAATAAGTAAACTGACAAATCCAAATAGCGAATATACGATTCAGCGGACAAAATAAGTGCATTTCAGCTAATTCTTGAGTGTTAGAAAATGACCCACTTCATTTAAGAACAGACATCACATAGAAAATTTTTTTGCAGACCACAAAATTATTCAGTGTGAATTTTAAAAATTATATCTAATTTTTATAAAACGGTACCTCGTAAATGCTGAAAATTTCCAAACTCCTGAGATGAACGGTGAACATTTTACACATTTCAAACAACTATATGTATGAATGCTAAACAATTTAAAAATTCGAAAAAATCAATAAACAGTGTGTGTGTGTTCATTGTCTGTATTACCAAAGCCAAGAAGCCGGACGCACCCAATCTGAAAGTAGTGCTCACATGAGCATAAACCATCTCTCACCGAAAAAAGGGAGAAATGTCATAGGAAATGACTGTGTCCGAGCAGCATTTTCCACCAGGGACCGGTCGGTCATCTCCCGAATAGAAAGGGAAATAAGAATCATACCAATCCCAGTGAGTCTCCAAGTCGTCAAAATACGCCGGAGTGATATGAGTGAAAAATATGGCTCGTATACTTACGAAAAATTAAATAAAAGGAATCGAACGGATTGAATCCCTTAAATTGATTGCTTAGAATAGCGTTAATTCACTAATTTTTGCAAGAGAGCCACTTCGGTTAAACGCATTGATTGAAAGAGCTGCAGCTATTGAAAGTTAGCGTATATTAGATAAATTATATACTAATTAATTTATATATTTTTCGAGAACCGTGAATTGATCTACAGCATTCCGCCAGCGGCTCGCGAGCTGCGCAATGAATACCACTGGCTTAGAATAACGATAATCGAATGGTTGAATTGCTAAAACTATGTAGAACGAATGGCAAAATCACATGCTTTATATACCGGGAAAACTGACGGTGCTAATTTCAAAAATCGAATGACCATGGACTGAAACTGAAGTCAGAGACTATAAATACCAGGAACAAACAAAAGTATGTCAGCATGTCTGTCACGCAATCCTAGTACGTGTGACCAACATTGAGCACAGGGTATAGCTAGCGTTAGTTAGTCTCCGAAACGATAGTGCCCAAATATCAGCGTGCAAGTGTGGTTCTCTTCGACCCTCCTGTTAAACTGCTGATTATTACGGGTGAGAGAATTGATGGTCACATGATCACGAGACATGAATAAGGATCATTGAATATAGAAGTTATAATTATACACGATAGAAGTAACCGCTCTAGATAGTTAAATTGAGAAGGAAAAGATCAATTAAGCATTTGTAACATAAATTTTCAAAATTACAGAGGGTTAACTCATCTTATATTAGTACAATGACCAAAATTACGATCTATGAAATCGCAACGGTTTCGAAGCCGTTTCCCACACTGATATTGTGGAGAAATTTAATGCACGAGAAATAACTGCAACTGCCTTGCGGTGCATGGAGATTTAAAATTCTATTTTTGAAGTTTTGCTAAATAGTTACTCTTTTAGAGTTAATTTAGCGCTCCACTTTCAGCCAAAGCTGTCATTTGTAGGTTGCGACCATTGCATTTAGTCATTACTTATCACTCACCCTAATTCGCTGGAGTCCTCTTTTTGCTTTATTCAAAGTGAGCCATTAGAATCTGAGTGACCCCATGACTTTAATGAGCTGTCAGAATATTCTGAGTCACAGAACAAAAGTCGTCACAACTCATAAGCGCACACTTCACAATAATTTGTAAGCCATTCCTAATACAGAAAGCTAATGTTAAACTCAATGTGATCAAAATAGCCATACGCATCGCAGTAATTAATATGAACGTAACTGTGGGCTAAACTTCGCGACGAATAAAACTTTAAGTGTGCCTTTAAATTAACGCATTGAACTTGGTGCAGATCAAATATAATCAGCCCCCTCACAGTACGTCCATCTATCCAATTATACAATAATTTTGGACCTACGCTTTACATACATGATCACCGCGTCGAATATAGGCGAGGTAGAATGTCGTGAGAGACATGTTGTTCGAAGCCACAGGATGTCTTGGGTGAAATTTTGTTCTACATCGTGGAACATCTTTTTAAAAATATTACTAGAGAGTCGTGTGATATTCTTAAAGATATCTCACGAGGAGGCTGAAGGATATCCAAAGAGAATCTTACTTAGAAACTCTTTGATACTCTAACAGGTATCTTGCAGGAAGTCCATAGATATCTGCAGGAAATCTTTTCCGCCTTATCCATTGTGAAGACGCACTCGTCCATCACGGCTCAGGCGCAATCCAGCAAATGACCTGCTTCCAAACTGACAATGGTTTAGGTGAGACCCTCCTACCCAGACTTCTCGGCCCTGGGACCCGCAGACCAGGGATTCTCAGAACAGAGACTACAGTTTAGACCCGCAAGTTATTCCCTCACTTAGGAATTAAATAAGTAATTTAGCCACGATACAACAGAAAAGGCCCATAGTAGTGACGCCGCAGTTTTTAAAACAAAGTTTGAAGTATGTGGCCGTTAAAATTAAAATTTGGGACGTTTTGTTGAGGGTGTCAGCTAGATAAGCATCTTTGACGTTTCATACAGATAAATCTAAAGGCAACTATCCAGTACACGTCATGTTTTTAAGAATCTTTTAAAAGTGTTAAATTTGCGGCCTATAGCCACCAAACCCAATGGAAGAACGCTTGAATTTCAGCTGGGAGAACGTAAGGTGATCTATTTTGAAGGATGTATGTAGATAAGTAAGATCAAAATATAATGATAAAAGGTCGCACGCCAGATCACGAGACAATGAGAAATAAAGAACGTAATTACGGCTTACTTAATGATAAAATTAAATCGGTATAGCTCTCCGTGCTTGAATAGCGCTGATTCTGCGTCTCCATTCTACATTCTATGTTCTTAAGAAGACAGACAGCTCGAGGATCTCCTCCGCCACCCCAAGAGAAGTCTAGAAGTTATTCCTAAAAAGCAATACGTCATCAATACTTTTGAAAGACAATACCTTTTGAAATACCTGTCTTGAATAGGGTTTAAATCAATTAGAAAGTACGACACAGCACCACAAATAGCCAAATTCTACATCTGTGTAAGTTTCTTGAAGTACCGCAAAAATACTTTTAAACACCATCTCATTGTTCAAAGAAGAGCTTTTCGTTTTAGTAGATTCGGACTTTTATCAGCAGGAACAACTTTACTTGGAGACACAACCTGCAGGTTCAGAAAGTAATTGCAACTATATTTGTGAACCAGGAAGTTCCCAATAACGGGAAGAAAAATATTTGTTTTCGACCAAGCAGCGGAGACTGAAGAGACGTTCTAAGGAGACTAATTTGAAAGGTTTCTCGAGAAAGCCTATTAAAACATTCAACTTCAACTAATTTTTCAGTTAAGCGAAGCCTCCTAAGAAGAACAAAAATTTTAGTGCTTAAGTGTGACCTGCTCTTTATTTCAGTCTCTTGACGTTAAGATTCGAAATCCCGGGCAAAAATTAGCCCTAAAGTTCTCACCCGATAATACACGAGGCAAGTTCTAGCAGGGACAGTATTAGAGTCGTTAAATAAAGGCTGAAAAATCCGAGCGTTTTTTTTTAAAGCTGCGCCTCCTAAGTAAAGCCTGATCGTGCCTTATCTATTCCAGGCCTTTATAATTCAAACCTCTTAACGACTTGGGCGAGCCGTGGCCGTAGCAGCGACGGGGCACGAAGATAAAGCTTGTGATCACAGCGCGCTACAAGTCATCGTAGTGCTCAATCTACACTTAATGTCAATTTTATGTCGTTACGAATGTTACGAACAATAATTGAGGTTTACTTGCTCATTCCGACTAAATGTTGATTTTAAATGTTTTAGTTTCGCAGTGTATGGAAGCATACTGTTTGATTACTCATTTATGATTCGTTTTCTTGATGTGTGAAGCGATAAGTTCGGTTGTGTTCTTCGTCAAGAATAGCTAGGTTGCACTTAAAAATTAGGTAGGCTTGGCGTTATGGTAATATTTAATTATGAGGACTTGAGTATAATTTTGGGCGAGCTCCTTCGATTGTAGAACATAACTCGTAATACAGATGAACGTATTTTAAGAGAGCAAATATGAGCATCGGATTAAGTGGCTTTCATTACATTTATAGTTCGTTCAAGCGTAAAAAAGAAAATTCAAATATGTAATTCAAAGCGGAGATAAAATCAGTTTAAAAGTCGGGGATATTTTTGTGGGATACCCGGTATATGTGTGCAAGTAAATTATGAGTTTGCGATATAAAATACTATTTGCAATGGGTACGAAATACTATTTCGCGTTGTGAACGTTTAACTTCGATAATATTTACATACATGCATTGTTCTAGTTCGTGCACAGGAACAACAATTGGAGTTCTTTCAATAATAACTGAACCAGCCCAAGCGGGTGCCACTATAGCGTAAGGTCTATTGACATGTTTGGCCTACCAGATGCAGTTTGAGATGTACAAATTAAGGCTTTATTGCTAAATGAAATGTTTGGAAATAAGTGATTTCCATATTAACCTAACTTTACCTAACATAACCTTACGCTATAGTACTAGCGCTAGAGCAGCACCCTTGAGCGTCTATTTGAGAACTCCATTTGTCTCTAAATTAACCTGTATTTTGATATCCCTGGGAAATACGTTTCCCAACTATATCACCAGTGACTCGTCTTGTCAGGTTGCATACTTGACCAATTTTATAGGAAACATTCTTCATAAAGCTAAGATATTTAACCGATCAAATCCCCAGCACAGTTTGAGGAAATTTCAAGTTTCTCAAATGTTATCACTGAGGGAGGAGAATTTTGCCTTTCGTTACTAGTGGAATCTAAGCAAGGACGGTCGCAACCAAGTAATTACAAAGACAATTAAAGAAGATTTTTGCCTCCTCATTGTACCGGGGGCTTACAGCATTTTTAACAGCTTAAAGGCCAACTAGGACATCAGGCAACTGCCAAGATGCTAAGACTCAACAATTTTATAAGAGTTTTGTAAGTACACGAGACACCTGAGACCTTTAGGTGAGGTTGTGTACATGACTAGTTTTTAGCCGAGAAATTCGTTGATAATCATAATATTCAAGTAGATAGCAACAGTGGAATCCCAGTTTAAAAAGTTCAGATAAAATATGCTAGAGAAATAGTGGGAAGTATTTTTTCTTAAATGATCGCATTCATAATACCGCTAGTGGGGTTCGTAGGTAAGCGGGATCTCGGGAAATTTTAATTTTTCCATTTCTGAAAGGGAAAGACTTGAATTATGTGCCATATGAAAACTAACCTAAATTATTCCTCACATCATAGAAAGGTTGTTAAATTTAGCCCGACTTTATGATTCGGAGCAGTTTGGACGGAGGGCAGCCTTTTGAGCAGCGAGGACATCAAACGCCCAAACAGTAAGTTTTAGCCTAGCTTTTGGTGTGCCAAACTCACAATGAACAAGTGCATGATATCCATAGTGTTCGTAACTGATCATAAAATCGTTATTAGTTAACTAAACAGTACGCCAATTCTGCATAACTGTGCAAGAGAAACTGTAAATGTTTCTTAGACCTTGGAAATGATGAAAGAATTTGATTCGATTTTAACGAGAAAACTTATCTCCAAAGCAGCGTCTAGGCTTTCCTGGAATATGAAGCTCTTGCTGATCAAATAAATGAACATGCAACTTCCTGAAGGCTTCAATGTCAGTTGGAGACTTAGAAATTTGCGCTCTTTTTTATGGAAATCACTACACAGTGCGAGAGGCACAGGGATTTCAAAACCAAAGGAGGCTTCTTAGACTTTAGCTACAGTTATGGCTGACCAGACTCAAGCTACCGTTATGGCCGTCAGACTCAAGCTACTGTTGTGGCCATAAGACTCAAGCTACCAACCGGCTAATTAAACTCAAGCTACCGTTATAGAATATCAGACTCCATCATTATGGTTGATCGGACTCTAGCTTCCCCTACAGTGGATCAGACTCAGACTACCATAAGGGCGGATTAGATCCCAACCACCACCTTGGCTAATTGGACCAAGCTACTTAAACCAAAGCCACTGTTTCTGCTGATGAGACTCGAGCCCCCTTTACGGCTGATGGGATCTTAGCCACCGTTACGGCTGATGGGACCTTAGCCACCGTTACGGCTGATGGAACCTCAGCCACCGTTACGGCTGATGGGACCTCAGCCACCGTTACGGCTGATGGCACCTCAGCCACCGTTACGGCTGATGGCACCTCAGCCACCGTTACGGCTGATGGCACCTCAGCCACCGTTACGGCTGATGGCACCTCAGCCACCGTTACGGCTGATGGCACCTCAGCCCCCGTTACGGCTGATGGGACCTCAGCCACCGTTACGGCTGATGGGACCTCAGCCACCGTTACGGCTGATGGGACCTCAGCCACCGTTACGGCTGATGGGACCTCAGCCACCGTTACGGCTGATCAAACCGTTATTGCTTGGCTGGACTGACAACGGATGCCCGCCGTGGCTCGCTTCGTCCAACAAAACAAAATCTAATTTAAATGCATGATTGACCACGAAAAACTGTGCGATTAATTTTTGTTTTGAGTCCTCGATGGGTAATTGTCGGGGCAAACAGCGTCTTTGACGCTAACTGCGTTTTCTATTGCTATACATATAAAAATTAACTTTCATAAGATTCTGAAAATAGAATAATGCAGAAATTTGAGAAATTAAGTTCTAACAATGATGTGCGAACACGACAGATATTCTACGCTGCACGTGCATGACAGGCACGCTGTGCTGCACGTGCATGACAGGCATGTGTGCTGCACGTACATTGCAGAGAACTTGGACTAGAGCAAGGATGTATGAGTGAGCAGGTTCACCTGAAAAGACGGGATGGAATGTCCAGGTACGAGACTGTACAGATGAGGTCTATAGATGCACGTGTAGACATGTTCATTTCAGGGAAAGCCTACATGAGAGAATGTCTACGGCTCTACGTGAGGGAACGTCCCCTGAATGAAAAAAAAACAAGAAACATGCATTGAACTTTATGAATGCCATAGTTTCATTCCTAGAATGAATATTTTAACAATTTTTAAAGATACTTGGCTTTAAGAGGTTAAAAGTGACCTTATAGCCGTATGAAATTGAGTTCTCAGGATAAATTTAGAGCTGCCAGTACTTTTCGAAAAATCGAAAAATCATGAATTACGTGGTAGATCATAGCAATGTAACAACTTCGAGTTGACAGTATACTGGTTACTTTTATTTTAAGTGCACTTGTCCATTTTATTAATACTTCAATGATAGTGAGATATTTTTTCGTTTACCAATGCCATACGTCCTTCTTTCTACGAAACTTTCAATGTAATTGGTGCCTCGCTTTGTAACAAAAGAGTGAACGAGGCACTCCACTATAGAAGATGAGAGTTCGACAAATTAAGATAACTTTACGAAGATTCTGTCCAACATATTCCAGATTTTTCCACAAAGGCAGCACCAAACCGAAAGTGAATAACCTTGTGCCGTGAATTAATGGATAAAACTCGGCAAAGCCCAAGACAGAATCCCGACACACGACGCTTTATTGTATTCGTTCTAGCAGGATGGCTTAAAGCTTCGAAAAGTAGATGAAGGTCGCTAGATGGTATTACTCTAGATCAAATTGTATTATACATTTGTGTAAATAAATTTCACTCCAATAATCTGTATATGGTGAAACAATGTGAGCTACTACTTCCAGGCGTTTGCTGCTTCCCGGCAGTATTTTATTCCACTTCCACACAGAATTTTTTTTCACCTGTATTTTGGGGTCTCTGGTTTTAGTTCTCTTCCTAAATTTTCAGTTCTCTCCCTACATTTTCAAATGGATTATTATCGGGGGACTGACTTGTATTGAAGAATAGCCATGCTCTTCTTTTGAATCCATGTCTTTGTTGCATTGGCTCTGTGCTTAGAAAAAAGCCATGCAGAACGGAAAAGACCATGCACTTTCTGTATGTTTTAATTTCAGAGAGCGAACAGCAGCCAGAAGTAGATGATTCAAAATCTCTTTATAAATTTTTGGCTGTTCATCAGTACTTCAACTGTGTGGAGTTCGCCAACACCATCCAAACGAGCAACAGCAATTTCACAGCTTAAATAGAACTACCTTCAGACTTCACTGTAGGGATGGTGGCGTTTTTCCCTTTTCCGCCTCACATGTTTGGTGTTGTTTCTTGTAAACTGTTCAATTGAAGTCATGTCTGACCACAAGACAGTATCATAAAACAATGATGACTTGCCTAATTGGCCGTTGGTCGATGATGATGCCTCCGAAGAAGAGTCATTTTTGGCAGCACGAATAGTGACCCTCGCTTGGGTAAGCGTGCTCTGCAGATTGTTTGCTTGCTCACTTCTATTCGAGATAACTTCAGTTCATGCATCTAGTCATCATGAGGCAATTTCAATTTGTGGGTTTCAGTAATAGTGTTTCAGAAAGCTTATTAATCTTAAGAGGACGCTCTGATTGACGCAGGCTGAGCGTTTTTTTTCGCGATTGTACTTCCATACAGCAGCTCCTACTGAACACACTTACTATGACATAAATTTTTTCGCACCCTAAACCCATCTAACGAAGCTTTACGATGCGAAACCGGAGATCACGACTAATATCTTTCCCATTACTGACAGTGAAAATATCACGGATACAAGATCTCATGCAATAATGCCAAGCAGATGTAGAAGACCTATAACGAAACCGGCGTTGTACAAGTGAGAATATAATGTAAGACTCCTTAACAATCTGGTAATCATTTAAAGGAGAGAGAATAGTTTTAGCTTACGTTCTTGATGATTGCTAACGAGTAAAGCTGAAAATATTTCAGCATTGAAGAGCATAGTTCATAAAATAAGAAGCAAGGTTTTTCATTTTTCGAAAAAATGTCTGAGTCGATGTAACTTTTACCTTCATATCTTCTTTCACATGTACTTATTTTTCTTTCTGTTGAAAACGTTAGAGTTTTATATGTGCCATCAACTACCCCACTTGTAACTTACGCCAGCAGACAGTATGCTCCAGTATCACTCTGACAAAAATTTGAACAACCAAACTTGATTAAAAAGTAAAAAGACAGTAAAAGACTGACTTCCGCACACTGTGACTTTGATGTATTGCTTTCGCTGTCACTTTGATGTATTGCTTTCGTACAGAAGTGAATACGATGAATTCGTTTCCTCCAGAGATATGATTCAAAATCAATATGATTGTAGACCAGCCTTCAATGCCGTTTCAAGAACGACCAAAATTTAGCACGCTTGAGTGAAAATGAAGGCTGTGTTTTTCCTCATTGATTCAAACGGTAGCTTTATCAATTGAAGTAATCATTTATAAAAATATTGATGAAAGACCCTCTGATTTTTTCTGAACTATTCAACATTATTGGTCAATTAACAAGAATAGAAATCTGAAACATAAGATAAGCTTGCCTAGATATTACTGCAATTGGGCTGATGTACAAACGAGACTAAATAATTTTACCTGCTAAAAAACAGAAATCTACGTTATGCGTCATGCTGCTTGTAAACGAGTATACATAAGATTTCGCATTTAATTAGTGCTACATATCTTGGTTAATGCAAGTATTGAGATGGTTTTAGAAAATTATAGATTAGGATTTGACAAAGAGACATAAATTAAGTCATCAATTAAGCAATTTCTTTAGGAATAAATGATGCAATTTTGCTGTAGCAGTAACAAGGTGACACGATAGCTGGATGTCGCCTGAAGGTGCTGTGCCCGCTCGCGTCACGGCATGCCTGGCGCGACACCCAGCGCCCGGTGCCTCGGAGCGTGCAACACAAAATGAAGTCTCGGAACTAAATGAAGGGAGCACGCCATCGTTAAAGTGTGTTGAAGGCCATTTCGGTTTACTTTGTTCTTTTTATGTATGCTTATATTTACATTAAGTGAATAAGGGATTTGTTTTAAAAAAAATAGTTCATTTGTTTCTCTTCTTTCTCCGGCTTAAAGTTCAGAAAAATCCAGGGCTCAGTTTAAATATTTCAGGGATTTTCCCTTCTCATCGATACCACAGTTGAAGTACTCAGCGATAATGACATTCACGATGTAATACATGTATATCTTTACATATTGCGCATGCCGTTAACTTCAGCATGCAAGCGGAACACTACAAGCCGGATGCTGGGCACCTTTACAATAGAAATTTATCAAATTAATATTTCCGATTGATCAATCAACGATTCGTAATAATTTCAACTTGAAAATTTAAGTTTCAGTCTCTTTTCAAAAACTCTATTGCTCCTGGATTCACTCTCCAGTTAGAAGTTAAAATAAAGTAAAATTGTATTCGTTTTATCTCAAGAAATTCACACATAGGTATCTTTCAATTTTGCCTATAGTTCTATTTTCAGGATCCATTCTTGAATACTCCAGTAGCTTCATGATACCAGCTCCAGGAAATATCGTGGGTTTCGAAAAGAGTAAAATTGAGGTAATTTATCAATCGCTCATTATTTTTACATATTTTATGCTGAAGTGTTGCTGCTTAGGCCTATTGGAATAGCATCAAGTTGGATCAATGGTATGTGAATGTGGTGGATGGGATAAAAACTCTTTCACAAATAGATCCCTATTTCTACCTGATAGCAAAATTTTTGGTCAATGTTTGGTGTCGTTGAGCATCATAAGAATCCAATGCTCGAGTTTTAATATTATCCCATAGTTTATGAACTCGAGCATTGGTTTCCCCAAATTTATGTTTTGAGTTATAATGACTTGTGAAGTAAATTACCTTCATATCTTCATATGTTCTTTGGATTATGCTCCGTTACACCTCTCAAGATTTTTTGCCAACTTGATTCGACCTTCCTGAATGTGGGCGAACATTGACAGTCAAATCCTAAAATGAAAATTTAAAACAGCACTCCTGATATTTTTTATCCTGTAAAACCTTGGTTTAACTGACAATCAAAATGATTTATGTAAAATGTATAGCTGAAGTGCATCTTTTGTATTTATAAAGGGCATAGTGTCTAGATGATCCTCGTAAGCATTCATTTATTGAAGTTAACTCATTGAAAGGTATCTCATTTTAATAGTTATTTTCCTGTAACAGTAACTGAGGCATTAAAATCCAAATGTTCTGGAAAACAACCATGAGAGATTCTAAAGAAGGGACAAGGAGGTTTGAACAGAAACATTACTTTGATCCCAACCTAATATATAAAAAAGATTTACTGTGCAAATTTTTAACTTCTAGATTTTAATTTAGATTATATTCTGTTTTGAACGCTCTATGTGTATTGTTTGAAGAACGATAGCGATCACTTATCACAGCTTCACTGAAAGTCGCTACTCTATGGTGAATGAAAAGAAATTTGATGGAAGCAAAACGCTCAGTTCCACCCGCCAATAAACGGTTCCTCTGCTGTGTACTTGTGTCTCACCCGACACGAAAGTTGCGTTGAGGCGCCGACCGGCGGTGGCGGGGCGCGTGGTCCTGATAGTGCGAGACGCGGAGGGCAGGCGTGCGGCCGCAATATGCCTCGGTAAATCTGAGCGCCATTGTCATGGTGTGCTTGACAAATTGCTCTGCCCATTGACTTCAAAGAAAAAGACCGAACTAATGGCCCCGTTGCGGGGGCCGCTGATCATTTCAAAAGATTTAATGCAACTCTCTTCATGCTGCCATGTTTTCGAAGCGGTGTCTCAACAGAGGTGATTTGTACGTGCCATAGACTCCTCGCAAAAATACGCTTCCGTAAACAATTGCCCTCACCTCATTGATACGAGCAATTTAGAGTTTCGATAGTTACTCGTCAGGTAATTTCTCTTCTACATTTAGCCAGTTTCCATGAAATGGAAGTTGTGCTCCAATGAATGAATCCTCTCATAGCACGAAAGAGATATGCATAATTTCAGGACAATACTGTTAAATTACCTTTTGTCCAATAGCTGCACTACTCATAAGTAGAATACGCTCGTCCAAGTGTTAATATTTTGAAAACTCTTCCTCATTTTTGGTTGTCTAAACGAACGATATTTCCTCGCACTACAAGCTAGACCCATAGTTGAAATTGTACGGTAGACTCGTTTAATGAAACAGAGTAGAATTTCTACTCTGATAGTAGAAGATGAGTATTTTCACTCTGATAGTAGAATATGAGCAATTGAGCATATGAGTTAACGTACTGTGAATTACCGCTTCGAATAAATATTATTTCTATCACTCCCTTAACGTTGGGGAGCAGAAGCGGAGTTTAACAAGGTATCAAGACAAAGACGTGAACTCCCGACCTGAAGGTTAAGTAGGATTTGCTTTTGTCGAAATTAAAGTAATTTTCCACTCACTACCTTATTTCCGTTCACTGATGTCTTTTTTGAGCGGCTATTGCTCTCTCATCTAAATTTTGTCGTGTTTAATGAAGTTCGTTCAATTCTGCTGTATCTCTGAACGAAGGGAGTCCTGCTGCAGGTACGAATGAACTCACATTAAAAACTTCTTTAAACGGCACTTAGTCCGAGCACGGAAATCCCTAACGCATTATGTGCACAGATTATCCGTTCCCTTAATTTTATCCTAAATGGTACCTTCCTCCATTCTTTCTTGGAAACACCTGAGTTGTGGTTACAAAACCTTACACTAATCTATAATCGAATTTGGCATGAAAGAAGATGAACTAATGAAAATTAACTGAAAATTGATTTTCACTTTGATACAAAATAGAACTACTTCAAACCACCAGAGTCGACGCAAAACCACCGGCGTCGCGGCTCAGAATTAGCTCATTGGCTTTGTGTAGTAATTAAGTGAGCGGCGACAATAGGGAAAAAGACACTGCACAAACACTTCTGGGAGACAATTTTTCCCGCGTAAATTTCATGAAGATGTGCTGAGCCTTGCATAGTGGGATGCCTTTCCCGATACATTAGCTTAAATTTCAGAGTATTGCAGGAATTTTGCATGAGAAACTGCTGTTATTTCCATATGAATTTTCTCGGGAATGGAGAGCACGGGGAGAAAACCAGTCAATTCAAGGAACTAGCACTGCCGTCAAAAACATTGAACTGACAATGGCCGTCTTTGCCCGGAGTAGCATTTCTATTTTATGGTTATTGCCGTGGTCTAACAGCCAAAGGTCCATTGTTTTTTCCTATAACCTTATTTTCATTTCGTCGCTTATGTACTTCACGTTTTAGAAATTTGAATTGGGCAACTTCATACATCCTGGCCTTGACTTCCTGAAATGCTCATTGTACCTGAAGCATCAGATTCGGCACTACTGAAAATTTTCTACAAGTAACTTCAACATTTCCTCACGGCGTCAGTTTTCGTTTAGCTATAATATTCTCACGGCTTCAGTTTCTCTGTGACTAAGTTACCTATGATTTTAACCTTACCGGTTCCGAAATTAAAATGCGATAAAAATTCTATGAATGATATAGATGGAACTTTGCTGGAAATTGCGTTTACACGGGTCGTTGTTTTTGTTTCGATAAATGCTGACTTCTGTAAAGAAGGTTCACGCTGTCTAAAGAAATTTGCTGAGAGAGAAAGTAAATTTCGGTGTTTAGTGAAAATGATCTTCGACGACATTCAATAAATTAAATTACTTCCTGTCTTATGAGTAAATGAAAGAAAATTATGAAAAATCCTTATTCAAGTCAAGTTAAAACCATACTAAAATGTGTGCATCATAAATTCTGTAACAGGAATATTAGAGGGAATTTATAATGAAATACTGTTCAGTTGCTATCGTTGTATAAAACAAGGCTGTTAATTATTGTAAATTGTGTTTATCCCATGTGCCCACGGACACATTTTGCCTTGAGGTGGAAGGAAAAACCAACTTCTCTTAAGAGATATCGTTGAAGTTCTGTGCAGGAATATATATATATTTTGAACGAACTTTTTCAGCCGGTTTACTGTCCGACGGTTCTGGTTTCATCGCAACTTCTGTTTCTTCGCGGTACTGGTTTCTTCACTGCTCAAGTTTTCACTTGACTTCTTTAATTAGCTTTTTCCTACCTCTTTGGTTACACGTGCAATTTTTTTTTCTGAAGTATACTGACTTGATTTTACCAATTAATATCATTCCAAATCAGTGGAATACCTCAGTACAAAGGAAAGAAAAGCAAAACAAATCAATATATAACATAGAAACTTTTGAAATCATTGTGTATGACAATTGATTGATTTTATCATGCTTGTCCGTTTATTTTGGAGTGATTGAAAGGGACATCCCTGCGTAAGACTCTTCACTAATATAATAAAACCTAGATTTTACTGTTTGCCTTTGGGAAGTATTTAATGAAGATATACTTAATCCGTGTTTTATTTATCCCATTCGAAAGAGAAAGCGTCCACGTTTTCAATATTCATTCTTATCTAACCTCTCTCAAATTTGCTGCTAAATGGGAGAGTTAGAGCAGATAAAAGTGAGCTGTGAGTTATTGAAGGACCTTATGGAAGTCTGGTTGCAATTTTCAGTGTCTCAATTCTTCGCAATGATGTATCCATAAATTTCACTAATTTAAATTTAGTTTAATCAACATTTGCAAGGAACAATTATTTTGCTAAACGTCATTTCAGGCAACTGTTTCGAAGCTAAGAAAACCAGGAGAATGTAATCATGTGTGACTGGATTGAAAGCGTGAGCTGGATGGGGGTGAGAGTTGTCTGAGTAGCTTCGTTCTGGGTGTGGGTTTTCTGCTACTACGCTCAGGTGTAGTTCCTGGTTGTGGAATGTGCTCGCAGTTACCCTGACAAGCTGCGAAGTCTGAATTTTGAAATTTTGCCATATTCTCCCGATTCTCCTGATATCTATCCCATTGATTATCCCTCGTTCAAGCATGTCGAACCTTTTATTCGTGATGAAACATTCTTAAATGAAGAAAATATAGTTGATGCATTTTAACAGTTTATTGATGAAAAAGATGACAAGTTCGTTGAAGATAGAACATATGCTTTAGAAAAACGTAGGGCGAAAGTAGAGGAAGGATCATATTTGAGGAATTTACTGAAGGATAAATAAACACTTTACGGTAAATAGTTTTTTCATTTTCAAATGTGGCCTTTTAATTTCAGACAACATGACACATTTCTACTCACAATGTTCGTTCATCAATTTCTATTCCTTACAAATGAATTAATTTTCTACAGCACTCTCCATACGTAATAAACCTTCAAAACAAAGCTTGTTAGTATCTGGCGCTGTGAAAATACAATGCTATGCTGAAACGTGGTGGAAATTCCATACGGTTTGTGTCCAGAGGTTAAACATTTCTTGGACGGCTTCAAAACGATGCTTACCAACGCAGTGTCTGGAGCCTTGCACGGGCTCGAATGCCAGGGAAGTAGTTCATTTAAGAAAGTTTCATTTAAGAGCTACTTGAGTTGTAGCAAACGCTACTGAATTGGGTGCTGCGACAAAAGTAGTCCAAGATGTCGATGTGTCTGTACAATTCGTGTTCATTCTGCTTAAATTTTGTTGCTACAAAAATAAAGTCTCTACCAGCATTGGTGTCCGTGACTGCAGTAACGTTCGTAGCAGTGCAAGTCGCGGCAGAATTTTAGGCGAAGGCCAATCCTTCGTGCTGAGGCGTAGGTCATTGTCGTTCGCTGCACATAACTGTTACGTGGAGCAGCAGCCAGCAAATGAAATACCTTCCACCGTCGCCATACGGCGGCACCCTAAGCCCCCATAAAGAACATAAGAATCGGCCGAAATCATGCGTGTTGTGTCAAGCGATTGACTTCAGATTATCCACACCAGCACAACCGTTGCAAACAGACGCACGAACCTTTGCGTAAATATTTTGAAGTACATATACACTGGCGAGTCAGGCAAGACGCCCAATTCCCAGCTCTCAGGCTACGCTCTAGGATTGTGGATGACGGTAATGCTACTTGTGTTAACGTGCGTTTAGTTACGTAAAATGACTAAGTTAAATCATATAAAAATTGAGTGATACCCAAGGCAAGAAAATTATAAGCTTGTTAGACTCACTCAAACCTTTCACTTTGATAATATTTGCGAAAGAGTGGTCGCGAGACTATTTGTTTGTTAGCATGGAAGTTAACTATACAGGGTACCGGCACTTGGTTGTAGTTGGAAATGCTCACTGAATGTGTGATCAAAAATGATTTGTTAAAGAGTTACAAGGACGTGAAATTTGAAAGGGTAGGAACGAAAATTCGTACTTTGAGGAGGGTAAGGAAATGATTTCTAAAAGTCGGGAAGTCATTTTTTTGTGAACGCAAGAAACAGAATAATGGCCTTAACTATCATGACAATAAAAAACTGAGCTTGTAATTGGAATAGGTTTTTACGAAACATGCTCAACATGATGTTTATTTATTCTGATGCAGGCGTTCAAACGCCGGAGCAATAATTCTCGGACGCAATCGAAAGCACCAGGAGTTTCACGGATTCTTCTGAATCATAATTAGAGCTGTGCCAATTGCACGTGCATATATGCACGCACATATGAAATCATGAGCGCATAAAATATGCGGCTTCAGGTTATAAAAATGCGGTTTCGGAGTGTCGAATGCGCAGTACTCGCTTTTATATGCAAACAATATGCGATCAAGTCTTGCACATGCACTGCTGAATAACCGACTTCAGTTAGTTGGAACTTGTTCGATATTGTAAATATTGAACCCTAAGGTAATGATTCATTACGATAGTGTTCAATATTTACAGTATCGAGCATTTGCTACTAATGAAAACATGAAAATTTGATTTCACAGGATTTCAGAGTAAAACAAAGTTTAACGTTTGTACATACATTCAATAATAATGTTCTTTTTAATGTTTTCAAATTGGACACTTTTTTCCTTCTCGGCAAGAATACTTTTGTACTGCAAAAACACTCTTTCTACATCGTCCGACACCAGGGGAGCCATGTTAAGATTCTCCGTGTCAGATGGAGAGAGTTGACCAGTTGCTTCTTTGACTTCGTCTACAGGATTGCCATACAAAATAGAGTTGACATCCTTAATTATGGGAAGATCTTCTCGTGCTAGCTATCTGGAAAAAGGATGCTTTATCCTAATCAATTAATCATGATAAATATCATTTTGTACATCGGTTTTTCAATTGCTGTACAACTACCACCAGGACAGGTACTCCCTGGTCGAGCCGGTACCCATTTCAGATATCTGTGTAGAGTGGGGTATTGTGTTTGAGTTTTCCTTTTACCCAACGGGGAAAATCGCCACGCAGCGCCGGGATTCGAACCCTTGACACCTTCACGGAAGGATGGATGCGTTCTCAACCACTCGGCCACGGCGAGCACAAAAAGTTGGTTTCGTACGTTAATTGAGACATGGAACTTAAACTACCAGCTTTCGGTGATTTTACCGCAGATGAAAAGGGGTCAATATCGGTTAACATTATGCTGAACCAAAAGGATTTTCTTTGTTATTCATATCTATGAAGTCGCAGCAGATATTTTGACAATAGCAGTGTATACTCTCATAATATATTGCATGACAAACTTACAGTTTTCCGGCAATAAGTACAATACAGATTTCCGTCCCGAAAGTCATATTCTGGGAATTCATTCTTGAAAGTATCATTCCTTACACTTAAGGGTACTTTGAGATGGCGCAACTAATAAATAATTGTAATCATTAGAATACTAAGAGAAATTTGTTCATTTCTTCATTCATCAACAAATTATCCAATACATCTGTAAATTTCGGTCCAAAAATTAATACAAATTTTTATAAAAAAGTTTTCATAATCTCTCTCTTGGTAATCCTCCTCATTCCGGACATCCCACGAATACCAAACATTTACATTGTGTCTTGAATAACCAAATATTGCAGAAATATTTAAATAAACATATGATCACTTTATGCCAATTACAGATTTGATTGTCCTTATGTAAGTCCAGGAAGCTAAATCACTATAATGATGTAAATTTTGGGAATTCGTGGGATGTCCGGAATAGGAGGGATTACCTTATTGAGTTCTTTCTTATTTTTTATGAAAAAACAGAGCACAACAACGGTTTTTATTATTTATGCACTAAATGCATATGTTTCGGGAATTGATACAAACTTCACAGCTGCATTTCCATTTTAAACACTTTTTACGTATTGGGAGGCCTATGTGTAGAACAGAACAAGAAAACTATCACTAGGTGTACAAAATCGATTACACCATGCAATTCTTAAAACTTCAAACTCCACTAAATTTAGTTCTGACTCCTCTATTGTATTTTATTTATGACTCGAATTTAACTGAAGAACAGGTCAAGAAGGTAACCTGGGCATCAGATAATAAACACAGCGCACCGGGTAAAACTTGTGATGTGGCTTTAGCAACTGATGGTGTGTATGCGAGAGGTGTCATCAATGTACAAAATTTCAGGATCAAGGAGCAAATTTTCAGTTTTAAATTAAAAAAATCAAATTACACCATTCGAATTACAGCATTTATGCAATGATATCGTGCATATGCATAATGCATTTTTCATATTACATCTGTTATATCTCATATGTAAAATTGCGTTTGTGATTTTGCAAATGCACAAGATGATTCTTTGCATTGCATAAACATTCTGCTTATCTCTTGGCGAGCATATATGCAAGTTATGTAATGGCACAGCTATCATAATATTTAAGGCTGTTATTCTATTTCTCGTGTTCATGATACAAATGCTCTCTTAACTTTTACATTTCGTGTCCGGCCACTCTCAAAGTCCGAATTTTCCTCCAATGCATTTTAAATTTCAAGTCCTTGTAGCTATTTAACAAAGCATTTCCGACCACACGGTTATTGTGTAAAAAGGGTTTATTTCAACGATCTCAACCTTGTGTTAAAATTTGTTCAATAAAGTGTCGGTCGACTTGTATAGTGCAATTGATGTTTTTTTCGTAGCTCTATTATTTGAGCAATGTTCGAGCGTCAAATGCGCTACGTTGCTCTCGAACATGGAATCAGAGTGCGATGATCGAGGAGCCAATGTTGGGCCTTCGAAAGAAAACAATCTCTCTACTGGCGCAGAAGAGGGAAGCTCAGTATTGTATTTGAAAAATACTCTTTCTACAACTTTGTGATCTCTTAATACATGCAGGCCTTGCTTATGGCTTTCAAGAAACGCCAGCAGCAGCATCTCTGATGACGTACGACTTTTTGATGGCTTGGAAAATTGATAGAAGTCGTCCGCATCAGAGGAAGTGCATTAGTGATACAATACCTAGGGTTAGGGGCACATAGACGTAGTTTCGGTAGCTAATTTGAATGATTAGAATAAGATTAAGATCACCCAATGCTCATATTATGACGAAATTTGGATAAACTACTGACTGAACGGAGCCAAACGAACACGTTCTGTTTTCGTTCGAGCGAGTCACTCTGCCTAACATCATACATTCATTCTCCATGTCTATGCTAACAATGAACATACATGGTCAAATAGAAATTAATGATTCGAACTCATGGAAAAATAATTAGCTTTCGATTGATGATATGTGTATTTATTATTCTATTATAAGAATACTGAGAATTGAAGTTTGGAATTATTATTATTAATTTGTTTTAGAGCCATTTTCTTGTTTTTACAAAAAAATATGTAAAAAGTCTCTAGTACCTATGGAGATATTTTTGAAAGTCTCTAAAGATACTTGTACCTAGAGACTCTTCAAAAGTATCTAAATACAGCAATTAGATACTGAATTTCAAATGTATATAGATAAAAAGTATCTAGAAAGAAAGCATCTAGATACTGACCAGCTCTGAGCCCACTCCAAACTTTATCGTATTGAACACTCCCATGTGGAATGTATGCTCTAATTAATTTGAAATTAATTGATATATCCCCCAAAAATCCTGAT
This sequence comes from Platorchestia sp. MABIK, assembly GCA_014220935.1. Taxonomy (NCBI): domain Eukaryota; kingdom Metazoa; phylum Arthropoda; class Malacostraca; order Amphipoda; family Talitridae; genus Platorchestia; species Platorchestia sp. MABIK. Next base: position 79,690 of record JACJUY010003537.1, read on the forward strand.
TGTAGAAGCTCAAATCAATGTACATTCGTTACTTATAGCTAACCTGAAATTCCGAAGCTTCGGAGTGGTACAATAATTGTGGCTTTTTTGTTTAATTTATTCATGCACTATAATATTTTGTAGATGCAAATAGTTCTACTTCAAATGTTTTTTGCCAACTTAACATGGATGTAATCTATTTCAGATATAGTCATGTATGCCAGGTGCTCTTCTAGACATAGTAACTTAGATTTTCGAATTATATAGAATTATTGGTACATTTTTATCTATTTTTCTTTCAGTTAGAATTCTACGGACTCTCAAAATCAGGATGTTGTGTTCTGGCAGTCTTGTTACCATCGCCGTGAAAAGAATTGATAGCCGGCATTATTTGCATTTCGAGGATCATTTTTTAAATCATTCTCATTGCATACATCACTAGCATTACGTTTTGCGCAAGCAATTTCCAAACATCGTAAGGAGTAAATGAACATTTAAGCTTTGCACACTCAATATACAGGTCTGTAGGTTTGTATCTACCAAGACTGATTCACTTCTGAAATCAGATGGAAGCTCTTGATAAAAGCCCGACGCGAAAGCTTCATATAAGAAGCACCAAATAAAAGTACTGGACAGAAATCCCGGACGACAACGCTGGACGCTATAAAAAGGAAGCAATAGACGAAGCATCAGCCAGCAGCTCCAGATGAAAGCATTGGCCAAAATCACCAAATAAAAGCACGAAATTGAAACATCAGAAAGAAGCCCTAGACGAAAGCCCTCGGCAGGATCACTCACAGGGCTTGCTTATATCATCTCCCACCATTCATCCCATCTTGGAATTTTATTTAACCATAACCGACCAATCAAAATTTGGCTCTTTCCCTCCTCTCCCCTTTTCCCTCCTCTCCCCTTCTCTCGCAGGGATAACAACGCAGCCGCGCACTGCGAACCATGCCTTGTCACCCTAAAATGCTCTAACGTTTCGAAAGCAATTACAACGCTGCTATTTATAAATTGTACTGGAAAAACACAAAGGACCATCTACAACTGGACAACTTAAGCCCCGCAGTGATCAGTGAGGAGAAACTGGTTTAGTTTTCTTCGTTTAAGGCTTCCTCAAAGTGAGGATTGGTGGTGGAAACCAAATTTCACATGTATGTTTACTCTATTTTCTCCTATTTTTCTTTTTTTTTCAAAAACAAAATTAAAAATATTTCATCACAATCTCTCCTCTCATAGCATAAACAGAAATATTTTGGGAAGCCTTCATTTCATTACTATGGTTGAAAATTAATTACAATTTTAATTCTTTCACATCAATATACTCTCCCACACTTTGTAAAACCTGTGGAAAACCAAGCTGTGTACCTAGTCTTGTACCATTCATCATTCTATCATTATTGCTGAAAACAGAGGGTGGACGGTAATGAGCGAACTAGTAAGCACATATATTGCCAATCAAAATAAGAAAACGCAAACAAGTGAAATTATTAGTGATATTTAAGGATAGATTATCTATATTCTCAGCATTCACTCTTTATCCGGGAATCATGACCAGTGGTCATTTTTGACAGCCTCATTTACTGTCAACTACTCCTGTGTCACTGGCGTGTTGAGAAAAGGTCTACGTCATTGAGGGACCTCTAGAAGGAATGACGGCCTGGCTAACTATATAGTTTCTGGTGCTTCGATTGCTTCTTGCCAAAATGCTTCTGCAAAACCTTGCCAATGTTTTCTGCGCGGAGCAAAGCTTGGTTTGAAAGCTTTCAGTAAATTTTTTCATTATCAAAACGACCTTCAATGAGGAAAGTGACCTTTGCCGGTGTTTTGTGTATAAAATAATTTATTTTAAAGTAAAAAAATAGAACTATATGTCGGAAAGCATAAAGTTTTCAAAGGGGAAAATATTATTTTAAAAGTTTTGATTTTTAGTGTAGTTTGACCATCACTGTACACCATAGCTATATTTGAGTATCATTTGAACTGTACTACTCAGCCTTACATTGTAGCGCCCTTCAACATTGCGTTGCAAAACAGCTTCCACCATATGTTTCGGACAGCTCGGGCTTAACCTGATTAGGTTGGTTATAATCAAAGTTGGCAGAAACCTGATTTACAAGAAGCTCAATTCGGGCTTAATTGGGAATTTTATTTCAATTCAAGAATTGTCTCCTTTTTTTGTATATCACTCGTAATTATTTTGAATAGAATTAGTGATGTACCAATACCGGAAAAGAAGCCGATACCGATACTCAGTTGTTTCGGGTGACGATACTGATACTTTTATTTCTGTAATCAATAATAATACACATTAATAAAAAAGAAAAATTACACACAGTTAGGCAACTCAGAATTGCACTCCTGTACAACCAATATTTATTTCATATTTGGTGGTGCACTAGAATACTTATTTAAACTAGCAAGACCCGTGAAAATTCCACGTACAATGTCATCAATAAGCTAGGTGGACCCGTCAAAAAACTCGGTCAACATTACCCAACAAATTTTAACATAACATATTCTAACTTAACCTATCTTAACCTAACATATTCTAACCTATCTTGTCCTATCCTAACCTAACATATCTTAACCTAACCTAACATAATCTATCCTATCCTAACCTAACTTGAACCAATTAATATCCATTTTTTGTGGGTTGAAACGGTTAGACTTAATATTTTCCCAATAATTACTATATCTGAAAAGCAAAACAAGATATTAAAACACCAATTCATCAAAAAATTTGAACTGGGTACAACTTAGGAGGCTGCAAAGTGATGAAGTAAAAAAACGACATTACTTTCTTTCCAACCTGATCTATACAGCGTGCGCTTATGTATATCACAGGATTCTCTGCGCTAGGAACACGTGGAAAAAATGAAAAAATAAACTTCAGGAAGACAGTGTGAGGTGCTGAAAATATAACATTGAACCGAAAAACAGATGTTCTTTATTTAAAAAAAAACCTAATCTATTTGAACAAAGAGTAAGGTCTGCCTTACAGTAACTCGGGTTAATCTGATAACTTTAACACGTTCACTGCGTTTCCGCGGTTGTTAACGGTTGGTTTGATGAGATCGCAGGTAGCAGAATTGGGAGATCGACTTTACTGCTCGAATACATTTTATCCTTGCTAAGAAATATGAAAATGCAATTGTACAGTATTTCCCCTCGTATGAAAACAGTTTTTTTTTACGAGGTTGCGAAACAGATGAAATGCCATTTATTTATCCCAGTACGGGAATGAGGAATTCACCTAATGGTACACATATGGCGTAATACGCAGGGAACGGGCTAAGCCTAAATAAAATGCTAGTCGTATTCCAATGAGTGAATCAACCAATAAAAATAAAATTATTCATAGATGAAACATAATGATAATTTATTCCGTTAAGATAATATACCATACTCCTTTTAGGTAAAGATAGATATCTTTGATAACCGTACATTCAATACTCACATACAAAAATGCTAAGGTTGTGGTGCAGAAACATTGATCTTTTACTGGTATCAGGCGATAGCCTGTTCCTTTTGGGACTGTTTGTTTTCCCATTTAAACAGAAATATAATACAATTGCATACAAATGAAAAATAATTTACTCGAGAAAAATATTTTGCAATTATTACTACGAAGTTACGATCTCTGTAAAATATACAATTAGCATTATTTATTAGGAAAATTTTAAATTAAGTATCATGCTACTGATATGCGTTGCGCGAACTCGGGCAGATGTTACGTGTTCTTGCATGTGTTTGTGAATACGCGTATGCACACTTAAGCACCTTTTTCCGTGTAGATGAAATAGGCTGTGACAATAATTCATGTTCAATTATAATTCTTGTTATGTTCAACATCATATCTAAATTTTATTATTACATCTAATGAATAAATAAATTTACACAGTCAATGTTTCGTATTTAAGCTTGTCTTCCGAAATTTTGCATTACTAGTCTCGTGAAAGTAGTTTAAAAAGGTTTTCGAGTATCGGTTGAAGATCCTTAATTTTTTGGACGCCGATCCCGATACTCGGCAAAAAGGCCGATAGCGATACTATCGGTACATCTCTAAATGGAATATGAATTCTAGCCTAAAATACATTGCATTAAAGAAACTGAAAGAATTTGGAAAATTTTATGCTTATTGATCCGTTGTTCATTCCATCCTGCACGAGTTCTGTTATTCACTTACAGTTTCATGAATGCTAGAACAATGGAGTAACCAACTCATCAAATGTGTACTTGGAAAGGGACTAAGAATGTTCTATTTTCACAGTTGGGAGGGGGAGCTGAAGCTCATTATTTCTTACTTAATTTATTAGGGAAGTGGTACACGAATGTTGTTTGAGTATTCAGACGTTTTACAGATGCTGATTGAATCATTTTTATCCTTTGTAACACAAAAAATAGCAGAAGCTAATTCTGCAAACACAAAGGAATTGCACTACTGATCATGTTTTGAATTGATCATGTTTTTTTGCTACTGAATTGCACCTTGAATAACCACCTTACAAAAAAACATGATCGATTTACTGGAAGGGATTGAAAAATTAATTCTTCAGAGGAAAAGTTTTTAAAACAATATTGATATTCTTCCTTACTTTGTACCTTCCAAAAAAACGAACAAGCAAAAATCTAAAAGTATAACAAATCTTTACCTTTAATAACATTTAAATAAATAAAGTAATTTAGTATCCTTCGACATACCTTCCATTTCTCTCAAGGCAAGTATTACATCTAGCCACCAATGAACGAAGAGTTTTGGGAATTATTTCACCGTTTTCTGTCAGTTCTTGAAGCACTTTTTCAATTTGTTGTCGAAGAATTACTAATGATGGAGGTGATACATAGTTGATGGTATGTAGGAAACTTCAGTGTGAAATCATTTTTAACAGTAGGTATTGAGAAAGAACACCAGGGTTGTTTTAAAAACTCTTCCTTTGAACAATTAGTTTTTCTACCCCTTTCAGTAAATCGATCATTGGAAAGTGGTTATTCTACCGATTTTCAAAAACTTGAATTACTCGAAAAGGAAACAATATTTTTTACATTGTGAAAAAGACAATTCAAATATGTTATTTTAAATCGGAGGTTTAATCGGCACGCCCGGTATAACCGA